>JAQIHA010000321.1:0-14457 GCA_028751875.1 Rapana venosa | reverse complement strand
CTTTTAACACCGTCGGGCATTTTGGGGAAAAAAAAAATAAATGGCTTCCTTTCCCCAGATCCTTTTTGTGGGCCGTACAGTTTGGGGTTCGGGGTTTTTTCCCGTGGGCCACACAATGTTCCCGGTCCTGAATAGTGAAACGGTTTAAATGAAAATTGAACTAATTAACAAATGCGTCTTTGGAGCACAACTGTAAAGCGTTATCTCAGGACATCAGAGCCGTCCCCTCTCCCCCCAGTCGTTGAAAAAATTAACTTTCATTCCACAAAAACTTGGCTCTTTTAGTGACCTTTATAATCGAAAGCGAAGATTATGTAAAAAGTTCGACCAACGCAAGGGTAGTATGCGCCAAGGAGAGGGGGGGAGAGAAAAGGAGGGGGGGGGAACTACCATCTTCTCGATATGATTTTAAAAAAAGCTTTTTATAAAAGACACCTCTTTTCAAACATTTAAATTAAAGCCTCTAGTTTTGGGGGGGTTATCGCTGGGAAAAGATCTTTTTTTTGGCTTTTTCTTGCTTCTGACAGTGCTTTTATTTTAAGATTTTGTTCAAAAAAGTGAAACAGAGAAAGCGGTTTTTCCCCTGTTTTTTTTTTTTTAAAGAAATGACTGAGAACGATACAAGCAAAAAAAAAAATTTTGCATGGGAAAATTTGCACAGCATTGTAGCAGAAAAAGGGCAGTAGCAGAAACCAAAAGCGCATGAGAAAATATCATTGTCTATGTCTCATTTGGTCAGGGTTTATGGTTACCATTACCCTGATTCAAAAATAAAGACGAAGATAAAGAAGGAAAAATTGCGAAAAAAAAAAAAAGAAAAAAAATAAGTAAAAGAAGAAAACAAAAATTTAAAAACAACAAAGTGAAACATAACAACAAAGGCAAAACAAGGAAATAAAACAAAAAAAAAACTGAAAAATTTTAAACAAAGGACAATAACCTTTTTGAAGAAAATAATAACAAGAAAAAGAAAAGTTAACAAACCAAAAACAAAAGAAAAAGCAATGAAAACAAAATGATGACTCTTTTTAAAAAAAGTAAATGAAAACAAAGCAGGAAATCACAAAACCCTAAACAAAAATTACACATCCTACAGCAATTGTTTTATAGTTGGCGTCTGTTTTTTTTTGTTTCTAATGCCTCTTTTTTCTTTAATACACACGCAGTAAACGTAAAGCAGCACAAAAATAATACAGTACATGGTTTTTTTGCTTGTTGGCCAGAATTATTATTGTTTTTTTTTTTTGTTCTTATTTCTTTTTTATTAATATCTGGATTGTTATTACGTTGTGTATTGTTCCCGATATTTTGATATTTTTTTTTCTTCCCCCCTCAAAATGAAAAAATGATTATGTTTTTAGACACATCAATTTTTTCCACACTAAAAAGTGTCATTGCGGGAATGCTGATGTTTTTCCAACAGAAATCGACGAAGCCAATGATTATTGTTCTTGGTAAAACCTTTTTTCCCAAGAGTCTTTTTTTGAGTCTGCACATTATCCAAAACTCCATTCCCACTTCCCATCCCACCCAATCTACAAAGTTGAATCATAATACGAAAGAAGAAGATTAATGAACGAAAAAAAATAAAACAAAAAAACGTTCTTCATAAAAAAGGTGGTAAATGTTTTTCCCAGGTTTTAAAGGCTTCCCCATAACATTGAAAACGGAAAAGGCTTTCCCCATAACTACGGGGTCGTTTGGAGCGGGTTTCAGGACCTCAGCTTTCCCCCAAAGGCCAGATGTTGAGGCGGCGCCCTTTTCCCTTTTCCTCGCTGCTTTCCCTTCCCTACCCTAAAGAGGGCAAGGTAATTTAAGCTGGGTGAACGGGGGGGGCTGTAATATAGCAGGTGCCCCAAACGGTCACCCATCCCTTGAAAACCACGCTTAAAAGCGCCTAACTTTAGCGGGGGAAAGCGATGCTCTGACCACTGAGCAAAAATTTGCAACTTATTTAAAACAAACAAACAAACGCTATTCCCCAAAATACGGGTTTACCAAAAGTTAAGCAAAAATAAATGTAGAAAAAAAATTTAGAGAACAAGTTCATCCGATTTTTTTCTGAATCCTCAAACTGTGTATCCGCCGTACTTTTTTGTTTTGTTTTTTTGCCCCTTTTAAAAAAAAAAGAGAAACCCATAAATTTTTTTAAAAACCCCAAAAGAAAAAAACATCGGTTTTATTGTGTGCTATAATCATTTGCACTTAAATCCCCTTTTTACAAAATTCTCTTCCCTTTTTAGGGTCTGTCTTCTGCTGTTTCTTTTTTTCGTCTGTCTTCCACCCCCCCTTTTCTCTCTCTCTCTCTCCTCTCTTTTCTCTCTCCTCTCCTTCTCTCCTCTCTCTCTCTTCTTTTTTTCTCCCCTCTCTTCTTGTGGAGTATTTTTTTTTGTAGATCTCAAAAAAGCTTTTTTTTTACACAATTACCAACTTCTCAAAAAAAACTAAACCTGTCAATTTTTTCTAAAAAACCTTTCAACTAGCTTCCTATCTAGAAAAAGGGGAACGTGTGTTTTAAAAGGCAAACTAATCCCACTACAAGCCTCAATTTGGATACCCCAAGGGTCCAAATTTGGACCTATTCTCTTCTCACTATACATAAAAGACCTCCCTCTCCCCAAACAAAACCAAAAGCGAACTATTTTTTGATGACCAAATTCATACGAGCCCAAAACCCTATCTCTCTACAAAAAGATTCAAAAAAATGTTGTCACTTATTTAATGGGCCAAACTAAACCATATTCTATACACCCCCCAAAAAAAAATTGCATGCTTATTACCCCTAGACAAAAGGTCAAAATTAACCACAAATTACTCCCATCAAAATTTAAAAAGGAATAATTGAACAAACCCCTACCACAAAGGGTTTTAGGGGGAAAAAATTGTGCAATCTCAGTTGGTTCTAACAATATCTCAACTTTTAAATAAAGTCCCAAAGGTTACCCAATTTCTAAAAATCAACCTTTCTTGACTTTTATTCAAGGAAAAAATTTCTTCCAATCTTTATACAATCCTCAAAAGACTTCTTTACCATGGGGTTCTGTATTGCAAACCTATGAAACCCTTACTGGTTGACAAACGGGTCTCAAAAATGGGCCTTTTAAAAAAGCAAGTTCTAGAAACTGACTTTAAAATCAATTAAAAATTCTCCCCCTTTCCCAAAACAAAAATAACAAAAAGGAGTCATGGTTTTAAAATAGACAGGGGGCTGTTCCATCATCTTAAAAAACAAAATTTCCCCCCCCAAACCCAAACCAGAAAAACTATAACCCAGTGCCCATTCCCAGATTGACTTTTTCAAACAGTCTACTTTATAGCCCTTGCTGTGGAAATCCCTTCCCAATCAGTTAAACAACTCAATCAAACAACTACAAAACTCAATTTTTAACTCCTGATACTCAAAATAACAACCACAGCCCTTTGCCTTAAAAGCAAAGTTATATCCCCCTTACCTATCTGCCTTTTCCATCCCACCTATCTGCCCTTTCCCTTTCCCTTTTACCTGTATGTATGTCAACTGTTTTTCCTCTCTCTCTCTCCCTCTTCTCTCTCTCTCTCTCTCTCTCCCCTTTCAAATTTTATTGTTGTTGAGAAAAATGAGTTAGCAAAATGTAAACTTTTTTTTTTTTTTTAAATTTTTTTATTTATTTATTTTTTTTTAAAAAAAATTTTTATTATTATTTACTTTTTTTTATAATTTTTTTTTTAAAAAACTCACTTTAGTTATAAGAAAAGTATCTTTAAAAAATAATTGTTTAATCGTACGGTATATGAAATGAGGTTCAGTGATGAAACTGCTGTTTAAATGATATTCAGTATTTTTTTCCTTGTCTTATTTGTCTTGCTTTTTACAAACAAAGCAATCTTAACCCAACACCCAACCAAAACCAACACTCCCACTCTCTCTCATTTTCCTTCCCCCCCCTCCCCCCATCTCTCCCTCTTACTTACAATGTATAGATTTCTTTTATGACTTTAGCGAATTTTTTCTCCATTGCTTGAGTGTATTGACGTTGGGCTTTTCTTTTTCATGGTAAATTTGTACGAGTAAATTCGAAAAGAATATTGATGGGTGATCCTGTGCTGTCTCGAGGAAATTTTTCATTACATTATCCTCGAAACACGCCTCTTCTCTCTTCTCGCTCTCTCTCTCTCTCTCCTCTCTTCTCTCTCTCTCTCACTCCCCTCCCCCTCTCTTTTCTCTCTTTCTTTTCCCCAGCCCCTTATAGAATTGGCTTTCAACCCCCCCTTTTCCCCTCTTCCTTGTTTTTATTGTATGAGTAACCGGTATTGAGTTTATTTCATTATCTTGACATATAATCTGCATGAGTATAATCAGACTTGGTTTTTGACGGTGACCGTGCACTGTCTTGAGAATATTATTTTAAGTTATCACTGAACACACAACCTCTCTCTCTCTCTTTTCCTCTCTCTCTCCCCTCTCTCTCTCTCTCTGACCTTATAGAATTTTGGCTGGTTGTTTTTTTTTTCTTTCTCTTTCTTTCTTTTCTTTCTTGTTTTTATTGTGTAAGAGTATGGGTATCGAGGTTTTTTTAATTTATTTAATTATTATTATTATTATTATTATTATTTTTTTTTTTTTTATCATTACATATTTTTTGTGTGAGTAATAAAAATAAGTGTCCAAGGTGATCGTATTGAGGTTTTTTTAAATTAATTAATTATTATTATTATTATTATTATTTTTTTATCATAACATATTTTGTATGAGTAATCAAAATAAGTGTCCAATGTGATCGTGTACTGTTTTGAGAGTTATATATTTGGTACCATCTCTGAAACACACACACACACCCCACACAAAACACACGCACCCACACACTCCTCTCTCTCTCTCTCTCTCTCTACCCTCTCTCTCTTTTCTCTCTCTCTCTCTCTCTCTTTTCTTGTATTATGGCCTAAGACCGATATGAAATTTAAATTCCATTCCCCTCTCTCTCTCTCCTGTCTTTTTCTCTCTCCTTCTTTGTTATTGTGTATTCTAATAAAGGGCATATTCATACTTTCGATTTTTAATATTATTTTGGACTTGTTGACTGTACTTGAGCTCCAGTGTCTTCTATTTTAATTTTTATTACCACGTTTTTAACAACTTTTTGTACTATTTACAATGAAAGGTGTTCAATTTTATGATCTATAAGTTTGGCTCTCCTTCTCTCTCTCTCTCTCCTCTCTCTCTTTTCTTCCTTCTCTCTTCTCTCCCTGTTGTTATTGTGTATTGTTCTTTGTTCTTTGTTGGTGATTTGTTTGGGTTTTTCGCGTTTAGTTTTTGTTTGGTTAGTATGTGTGTGTGTGTGTAAAGGGGGGGGGAAGGGTTTTGGGGTTTTTTTTTGTTTTTTTTTTTAATTTTAAATTGGGGTTTTTTTGTTTGTTTGTTTGGTTTTTTTTTTTTTTTTTTGTTTTTTTTTTTTGTTTGTTTGATGTTTTGTTTTTTCTTGTTTTTTTTTTGTTTATTTGGAAGGGTTTTTTTGTCTGCTTTTTTTTTTGTTTTTTTTGGGTTTTTTTTATTTTTTTTTTTTTTTTTTTTTTTGTTTGTTTGTTTTTTGCTTTTTTTTTTTTTTTTTTTTTTTTTGGGGGGGGGGGGGGGTTCTGGGTAGTTTTGTCTTTTGCTCGTCGGGGTTTTTTTGTTTGTTTGTATTTTTGTTTGTTTTTTTCTTTTTCTCTCTTTTTTTTTTTTTTTTTTAAAAAAAAAATTTTTTTCCCTTTGCTTTTCTGTTGAAAGTATATCGAGTGATTTTTAAATGGACCCCAGGGGGGGACGGATGTAAAAAAGAACATGAAACTTTTTCCCCATGTGCCCCCATGGGCGGGGACTGGATTAAAAAAGAAATGAATACTTATTCATTATCCTGGAAAAAAAAAATTTTTTTCTTTTATTTACAATGTGTAGATTTCTTTTATGACTTTTTTGGGCTTTTCCCCCCTCTTTATTATGAGAGTGTATGGTATTTCATTATTTTATCCATGACATTCAAATTTTCATGAGCATAAATTTAAAAAAAGTTTGGTTGACGTGTGTTATGTGAGATTCATATTTAGTATTACCTGAAAAACCCCCCCCCCCACCCCCCCACCCCACACATCAAACCACACACAACACACACACACACACCCAACACACACACACACACAACCACACACACACACCACACACACACACACCACTAATCAAAAAGTAACAGACAGTTAAAGTATATCGGATGAAATTTAACAACCATTCCAAACTTGCCGACAAAGTTATAAAAGAAAGTCAAAAAGGAAATGATTCCCTATTTAAAAAAAATACAAATCAAAAGAAATAAAATTCCCATTCAAAATCGCCAAGACAACACAGACGTTTGGAAAGCTGTCTCTTTAAAAAAATTTCCAGAACACTGGTTTAGACAATCTGTAGAAGAATAATCAAGCTTTGTGGCAACTATACGGAACACTGACTACTTGTAAAATTTGTGCATAGAAAAAAACAACTTTCTGTCATATTTAAAAGGAAAAAATCAACCATCCAAAATCAGGTGATACTGCTTGCCCCTTAAATTTTACAGCCCAAATTTCAATTCTGTCTGCTTATCAAAAACCCTTGAAAAAATATCCAAAATCCGTATTTTCCCCTACTTTGTAAAAAACAACTTTTAAATGAAGTCAGTCGGGTTTTTCGAAAAAAAATTTTCCCTGCAAAAACCCCCTTTTTCAAAAATTACAGACAGTCTCTACAAATATAAAAAAATAAATATACAGGCCTTCTTTTTGTTGACTTTAAAAAAGCATTTGATGTAATCAACATTCTTATTATTGCGAACTTCACTTGTATAAACAAACCCCAGAAAGTAATCTTTGAAAAGTTTTTGTCGAATGGGAGCAGTGTAACTGCAAATAATCAAACATCAGAATGTACCTATTAAACATGGATACCCAAGGGTTTAATATTGGGGTTTTTTTTTCAAACTATGTAAAGACTTTCCCCAATTTTTTAGAATGTATGTGAAATGTTTGCTGTGCACACCCTATTGTATGCTCTGACCCCCCAACTTTAAAAAAAAAAAAGAAGATTGGGGGGGGGGGGGGGGGGGGAAAACCCAATTCCCAATAGGAAAAATTTTTTTGTAGTACTACAAGGAAAAAAAGAGAAAAAAAAAAATGAAAGTAAATTCCAACCTCTGTTTATAGGTAAAAAAGTAATGAAAAGTTGACTCCCCCAGAATTTGGGTGAAATTTTTGGGCAAAAAACTTATTGGGCTGACCATGTGATGGCGCTAGGAAAAGTTTTTTACAAGTACTTTAGTTATCAAAAAAAAAAAATTTTTGAAAACCACTTCGAAAAATCTTTTTTTGCGGGCCCTATTTTGCTATAGTTGACTATGCTTATCTTTTGGGCAGCTGCATGATACAAAATTTAAAATTTTGATTATAGATTATATAAAAGAACTGAAACTTTTCTACTAAATCAAACTCCCCAAAAATCAACATTATAAGGAAAAAAAAAATCCAAAATTCAAAAAAAGACTTTATCAAAAAAAGCTCTTTTGTCCAGAAAGTTGCAAAGGAAATGCCCCCACAAGATACCCAAAAGCTTCAAAATCAAAAACACGCTAATATTACTACATTCCCAGACCAAGAAATAATCTTTAAAAAAAAAGTTTTGTCTCAGGTAGTGACTTTTTGGGAAAAAGCTCCCAAAACGCTTAAAATGTATCAAAAACAAAAACCCGTTTCAAGACAACTAAAAACCATCTAATGCATGAAAACCTAGGAAATTTACTAAAAAGGCAAATCAAACCATGATTAATCGGCAAAAAAAACCAAAATTCATTTCCCACAATGGTATTTCCCTTCAACAAAAATTCAGTATGTCTTACTGAGCCCGAAATTCTACAGTCCACATGTTAAATTTTGGAGGGGGGGGGGGCAGGAAAAAGGCAATAAATTATCAAAGAAGTAAGAGACCTATCAGCTAGTAAATAATCTCAAGTTGAAACAATGGAAAGGGGGAAAAATTTTAAAAATCTTTTTTGATAGCCCTGATAGCTTGATAGTATGCCCTTCTTTTCTCTTTTCTCTCCCCTCTCTCTCTCTCTCTTCTCCCCTCTCTCTCTCTCTCTTCTCTCTCTCTCTCTCTCTTTTCTTCTTTTCTCTCTCTCCCCTCTCCTCTCCTCTCCTCCCCTTTCCTTTCCTCTCCACTTCATCCCTTTTGTTTTGTCTAATTCAAAAAGATTTTATGGGATTTTGGGTTTTTATTGCGGGTTAGAGATGAGTTATTTTTTACTATTTTAAGGTTTACTGTTTTAGTATGATATTGTTTTTAAGTTTGAAAAGTCCAGTGGATTTGGGCTTTTTAAATTTTTGTATCGTTAAAAGGGGCCTACTTGTTTGAATATGTGTTTTTTTTTTTAAAACTATTAATTTGATTGAAGGTGTATTTTTCCCCCCCCTTTTATACTCCTCCCCCCCCCCAAACCTTTCTAATGCTTTTCTGTTATCATGGTTTTGTTGGGGGTCCATGGTGATGGGGTTTATTTGGTTTTTTTGGGTTTTTCATGGTGAAAGGACGATTGTTTTTTATAATTGTATCTCAATTTTTGATAATCTTTATTTTAATTTATTGCCTTATCTTGCTTTGATAGTATTTGTGTGAAATTTGTCTTTTTTTTTTTTTTAAAACGCTTTTGAAAAATATGTAAAAGCCAAAAAAAAACACACGTTTTTTTTTTTTTTCTGGGTGGAGGAGGGGGGGGGGGGTCATTTAAGGTAATATTGTCAGTAATTTACGAATGCCCAGTAAATTTTTTAACGTTTTTTCCCTTTTACCCTTTTTTTTAAACTAAAGTATTTAAAGTGAAAGAATGGGTTTTAACAGAAAGGGGAAAAGTAATTTGTTTGTCCTGATGTTTTATGATTTTTTTTTTTTAAATTTTTTAAAAATTTTTATTTAAATGTTTGTGTGGGCGTGAGCGGGGCACGCGCTCAGGATGCATGGGTATGTGGTGCATGTATTGTATATGTGGGTTTAAATTTTTACTTTAATGTATCTCCCCTTTTCGATTTTTTTTTTCTTTTTTTATGGGTTTTAAAATTAAAAGGTAAAAGTTGCAATAAAAGTTAAAGTTTAGTTAATCATTTCGAAATTTGTTTTTGATAGTTTGGGTTTATGAAAAAAAACAAAGCATTGCTTATTCAATGTACCATTTTGGAAATAAAAATTTTTACTTGACTTTACTTGACTTGACACCCCACATACACACACACACTCCTCACTCACCCACCCCTATTCCCCTCCCCAAACGGAAATGTATAGTTTTTAATTTTTCTTGGTTTGTTTCTTGTTTTTATTGTGTGGATGTATTGGTATTAAATTTATTTCATTATCATGACATATAATTTGAAACGAGTATAATCTAAAATGTGTGTTGATGGGATCGCATACTGTTTTGGGATTTATATATTGGATATTATCTCTGAAATACACACACACACACTCTCTGTCTCTCTGTCTCTGTCTCTCTCTCTCTCTCTCTCACCTTTTATCGTCCTGCTTATAGTCAGGGGACGGGATAGCTCAGTGGTCGGAGCACTCGCTTTTCCCCAGCCAAGTTAAGCAGCGTCGAGCGTGGTTACCAGTTGGATGGGTGACCGTTCGCGCGCCTTGGCTTCAGTACAGTTCCCCCAGTTCACCCAGCTGTAAATGGGTACCTGTCCTCTTTAGGGTCAGGGAAGGTAAAGCAGCGAGGGAGAGGAGATGGGCGCCGCCCTCAATATGCTGGCCCTAGAGAAGTGAGGTCTCTGACGCCTCGCTCCCCTACGACCTTATAGGTTATGGGACTCCTTTACCTTTACCTTATAGTCATAGTATATCCTGATGAAGGATTCATATCTTTATATTTTCAATACTTTATTGGAATTGCCTCTGTACTTAAGTTTTAATGAGTGCCCTATTTTAATATCTTATAATTATGTGTAACAAGTATGTGTACCATTTGACAATGTGTAGATGTTTATCTTTATGACTTATTAAGTTTGGTTTGTGTTATTTTTCTTGGCTTTGTTGTTGCTCTTATTCTTGTTGTTGTTGTTTGTCTGTTTTTCTCTTTTTTATCATCTTTTGTTGGTTTGGTTTTTCCTTCTCTTTTGTTTGTTTTTTGTTTTGGTTAGGGTTTTTTGGGGGGTGGGGGTAGGGGTGGGGTTTTCTTAGGATTTTCTTTTAATTGCTTGCTTTGGGGGGGGGGGGGGGGTTTGCTGGGGGGGAGTTTGTTTTGAAAAGGGTTATTTCCCCTTGTTTTTTTTGTGAGACTGTATAAGTATTGGGTTATTATTATTAAGATGTATCCCTAACGGGCGGGGACTGGATGTAAAAAAGCACATGTGTGCTTATTCATTATCCTCGAAATAAAAGAATTTGTCATTGTCATTGTCATTGTCTCTCTCTCTCAGACAAAACATCTTAAAGCCGGAAGTCCTAGTCGCTAGCCTCTCTTCTGTTACTCTCTTTTCCAGTCTCCCAGTTGGTCTCTCTGTTCGAGTCTTGTTCCTGACCTCTTTTCTGTTCTTCTTCTCATTATAGCAATGTCTCTTTTGATTTTTTTTTGTCTATCTGTCTGTCTATGTATGTGTTTGGTGTTTTGTATGTGTGGGGTATGTGTGTGTGGGGTGGGGGGGGGGGGGGGCGCTTGTTTGCTTGCTTGCGTCTGTTTCTGTTAGTATAATTATCTGTCTCTGTCTCTCTGTCTCTCAGTATAGCCATACCCTCTCTTTCTCTCTCTCTCTCTCTCTCTTCTCTCTCTCTCTCTCTCTCTCTCTCTCTTCCTTTTCTCTTTTCCCCTTATGATGAATAATATCTGAATATGATTTGCTGTTTTAGTTATCATATTCTTCAACAAATTTCTCTCGGAGAAAAAACATATCTATTGTGTTCATCGGCTATTTCCTCGGTAGGCTAGAATATGCATTATTGTAAACATACTTTTGTGGTTTTTACAAAAGACATATATAAAGACTACCATTCATGCAGATGTGCATTAGGGAATGCTCGACTTGGATGGGTAATGGGGTAATGTATACTGGAATAGTGATTGGTGATTTGACTTATTGGCTAGTAACACACGAATCGATCCACGGATTAGCTAACTGAAAACTTCATTACGGCTGGAAAAAAATACAATGCCAGGTTTTTTTGAGCGAATGCACACCCACACGGACACACAGACACATAAACATAGACACACACATACGCATACGTACATACACAAACACACACAAACACACGCACGCACGCACGCACGCAGGGGAGGAGGGGGAGAGAGAGGGGAGAGAGAGAGAGAGATGAGAGAGAGAGAGAGAAGAGAGAGAGAGAGAGAGAGACAGACAGACAGACAGACAGACAGACAGACAGACAGACAGAGACAGAGACAGAAACAGAGAGACAGACAGACAGACAGACAGACAGAGTCAGAGGCAAAAAGAGATAAGCTTAAACATTACATTTTTCATACACACGTAGAACATCAGCTGAAGTAAAACATGATTAAAAAAGAAAAAGTCTCCCAAATCTAGAAGTAAAGGTCTGCAGCTATCATCTCTGCTCCTTTTTCTTCCTTCGTTCTGATCACATAAAAACTGAGGCTTTCATTCCTATAATCCCTGGCTATTAGTCCTTGTGGATTATGTCTGGAAACCTAGGATAACATTGGAATGGGGCGGCTTAAGAAAGAGAACAAGCCTAAGACTGCCATACGACATTTCTCTTTGTACATTTTTTTCAGTATAGGCCTATTTTTTTTTTTTTTTTTTTTTTTTTTGTGGGGGGGGGGGGGGGGGCTTTAGATTGTCTCTATTTTATTGAGGGATAAAGGGGAACGTTTGCTGTTTATTTGTGGACGGTAAATGTGTTTGTATTTTTCTCGATATACGATCACTTCTTCATCTGTGTTGTTGTTGTTGTTGTTCTTATTGTTGCTGTTGTTGTTCTTGTTGCTGCTACTGCTGTTGCTGTGTTGTTATTGTTGTTGTGTGTCACTTTAGTTGTTGTTACTGTTGTTGTTCCTCCTCTTCTTCTCCTCCTCCTCCACTTTCTTCTTCTTCTTCTGCCCCCCCCCCCCCCTTCTCTCCTCCTCCTCCTCCGCTTCTTTCTCCTCCTCCTTCTAGTTCTTCTTCTTCTTCCTCTGCTTCTTCTGCTTCTTCTTCTGGGAGTCATTACAACTCTGTACTGGAGAGTTGTTCACCAAACTCCATACTTTACGGTTATTCTGCAATGTTCTCTAATTTTCATTGCTAATTGTATTGTTGCTGTTTGGTTTTGGTTTTATTTTCTTCTTCTGCTCTTTAGCTAGTTCTTTGTAAAGATGAAAGGAGCACGGAAAAAAGAAGATTCACATTTATAATTATGCAAACTTCGCTTTTGTAAAGAGAATAGTTTTCTGAAAACTATAATGTTAATGTGTATTACACCCACGTGCACACACACGCGCGTGCGCGCACTCACACACTCAAAAAAGCACACACACTTACACACACACACTTATATACATACACAAATAGACAAACACTCACCAATGACGCAAGTACGAATCCACGCATATACGCATGCACGCATACACATAACTCAACGCACGCACACACATACACATACACACATACACACACGCACACACAGACACACACGCACACACACACACACGCGCGGTACAAATGCATGACTGTGTCAAAAGCAAGAAACATTACCTTTAGAGAGAAATACTAACAAACAAAACTTTTGCAATAATCTTCCACGGCTTTTCTGCTAGTTTGTTTGCTTTATACTGTTGATTTGATTGTTGTTGTTGGGTTTTTTTTAGGGAGGGGGGGGGGGGTTCTCATTATTTTGATCGTTCGTTGATTCACTTCTTCTGTAGAAGGCTTACTTATTGTTTTTTCTTTCTTATGTCTTTGCTCTTAAAACTGCAGGCTATAACAAAATACAGTATGACAAAAGGAAGAACAATAAAAAACCAAAACTGAAAAAAGGCAGCAGCATCTCTGCGTTATTGAGTTTTCTTTGCTGGGGGGCTGGGGGTGTCTTTGAACGCCTTCGCTTCCTTTTAGTGCATTTAACGATATATCTCTTCTCAAGGTGCTTCAGTCTTTTTGCCTTAACTACCTGACCAAATCAGGTAAAATATGGAAGAACATTAACGTGTTCATGCAAACTAGGATCAATTTCGCTTTCAAGCTACTTACAAAACATGTTGTAAGACGAGTTTAACATGCACTCTTCGCTACCGTTCTGTCAGTCTTTCTTTTTTCATTTTTCTTTCTGTAAACTCAATCTAGCTAACATTGTTTTGTATCCTTGCTTAAATTGTGTCTGAAGAATAAACTAAACATATAAAACTTATACTTGGATAACTCACTCACATGTTTAGAAACTCGGTGTATAATATACCCCGAAAAAGGACCAGAGACAATACCATCAGCAAAGAGACACCTCATACCATTCCAAGCAGGCTGGGATGATATAGAGGTGAGGGCTTTGATGACGAAAGTTTTCAAACTTGTTTTGGTTTCCCATAGACGACACTGCTGTGTGCATCACATTAGCAGTAAAATCTCTGCTGCCACATGAGATGCCAAGAAAAGAGATGCTTTACAAAAACTTCTTTTGGTGTGCTGACGAAAATCCCTGGAGATTGCTAACTTTTTATTTTCACTGTCTGGAAGTATCAGGAAAGACAGAGTTAGTGTTCCATCATTCTACTTCTGGGACTAAGCAAGTTGAGGCGAAAAATGGGACGGGGTTGATTTCTGTCTGTCTATCTATGTGACCTTGGCTGCCTGCCTCTGTCTGTTTATCTGTCTGCCTCCTTGTCTGTCTGTTTGTTTTGGTCTCTTTCTCTCTGGCTCCTGTACAGTGTCTGTTTATTTCTTTTCTCTCTCTGTCTCCTAGGTGTCTGTGTCTGTTAAAAGATGACTGACTATAGCTCTGTCTCTGTCTCTGACTCCGCTTCCATTTCTCACGCAGTGCGTCTTAGTCAGTTAAATCGATCTACAAGTAAACAGATGTATGCTGGGTATGTTGGTTTCAACCATCATACCGGCCATAATGGCTCGCTCCTCTACGAAAGGCAGATGGAACTTTAACATATGCACAAGAAGTTTTTTCACACATTTACACACAGAATTACTGTTCAGAATCTCATCAGAAGGATTTTCATGGGGGTCTCGTTGAAACGTTACCACCTCCAGAAAAAAATCCTAAAATAAACTCTCTGTAGAGATTCGAATTCGCAATCAATTTCCCCATAAGGTCAGGATTACAAAACGCCAACCAAGTACCACTCGACTATTCTGTTCTCTTCCCCTTCTCCCTATCTCACTCTGTCTCCTACCCACCATGGGTAAACTACAATTTCACACCCTAAAAAGGAGGCAGAGTGAATCGATAAAGAGTTGATGGGAAGTGGGAAAATTGGA
>JAQIHA010000320.1:0-14454 GCA_028751875.1 Rapana venosa | reverse complement strand
AAAACAAAAAATTTAAAAAAAAAATAAAAAATAGTTTAATCCAGAGTCTTACTGAACCCTTTATGGAACATGACAGTCATGTCGTGTCATGTCATGTCATGTCACCTTCATACACTCCCCCACCCCCTCCCAACCCTTCTTGTAATGTCGTCTGCTTCCCAAGCAAAAAGACTAAAAGACGTAGAGACAGAGAAGTAAAGAAATACTCATATCATTAATTAAATTCAAGTAGAAATTTAATTTTCAAAAAAAAGAGAAAAACAATGAAAAGGAGATAAAAAAAAAAAGCTGTGTAATAAACGATTTGAACTGTGCGTGTGTGTGTGTGTGTGTGTGTGTGTGTGTGTGTGTGTGTGTGTGTGTGTGTGTGTGTGTGTGTGTGTGTGAGTGTGTGTATGTGTGTATGTATGTGTGTTTATGTGTATGTGCTTGTATGTGTGTATATAAACATTGGATAGATAGATAGATAGATAGATAGATAGATAGATAGATAGATAGATAGATAGATAGAGAGATAGAGAGATAGAGAGATAAGAAGATAGAGAAATAGAGAAATAGATAGATGAAAAAATATATGTAAAAGACATTTGAACTCTCTGAGTGTGTATGTGTGTATGTATGTTTGTATGTGTGTGTATTAATATATGTATATGTTATATGTTATATGTTTTATATATATACATACATATCTATATCTATATATCTATATAGATATCTGTATCTATATATATATCTATATATCTATCTATCTATATCTATATCTATCTATCTATATCTATATCTATCTCTCTCTCTCTCTCTCTGTATATATATATATATATATATATATATGGGGAGGTGCGTTAGTGCATGCGTGCGTACGTGCGCGCACGCGTTTGTGTGTGTGTGTATATCTCTCGCCCTCTCTCTCTCTCTCTGTGTCTCTCTCTCCAATCCAATCCAACCCACAGAGGTTATTATTATTAGAGCTTCCACCACTTCTTTGGTTTTTCAATTTCATATTTGAGCTGTGCTACTATTTATTTAGTTTATTTTATACCACTTCAAGTTACGGCAGATTTCTCTGCGTGAAATTCGGGCTGCTCTCCTCGGTGAGAGCGCGCGCGTCGCCACAAGAGCAGCGCCACCCATTATTTTTCCTGTCTGCAACTGTATTTTTTTCCCTATCAAAGTGGCTTTTTCTCTACAAATTTTGCCAGGGACAACTTTCTTGTTGCCGTGGGTTCTTTTACGTGCGCTAAATAATTTTGTGTAACACACGGAACCTCGGTTTTATCGTTTCATCCGAAAGACTAGCGCCCAGACCACCACTCATGAAACAGGAAAAAGAACCCTCGACAACAAGAATGCTGTCCCTGGCAAAATTCTGTAGAAAAAAACCCATTACACTGATAGGGAAACAATTACAGTTGAAGACAGAAAAAAATATAATGGGTGGCGCTGCTCTTGTGGCGACACGCCCACTCTCCCCAGGGAAAGCAGCCCGAATTTCACGCAGAGTAATCTGCCGTTACTTAAAGTGAAATGAAATGAATGCGATCATATGGCTCCTCTCTTACATACTATCAACTCAATCTGACGGCTTCTACTTTTACAACGCGTTTGTTGTGTCTGGAAAGACAGTAAACTCTCTCTCTCTCTCTCAGGACCAAGGTCAAGCTACTGCGTGCAGTGGTCATCTCCACATAATATCTGTATGCATGCAAATCCTGGACACTGAATGCAGATCTACAAAGAAGGATCCAGGCTTTGGAGATGAGATGCCTCAGAAGACTCCTTGGCATTTCATACATGGACCACACTACCAACAACGAAGTCCTACAAACCATCACCCAACAAGTTAAAGCACTACGAAGACCTGCTGACCACAGTCAAG
Source organism: Rapana venosa (assembly GCA_028751875.1). Classification (NCBI taxonomy): domain Eukaryota; kingdom Metazoa; phylum Mollusca; class Gastropoda; order Neogastropoda; family Muricidae; genus Rapana; species Rapana venosa. Next base: position 12,578 of record JAQIHA010000320.1, on the reverse strand, counting down.
GAAAGGAAGCTCAGATGGTATGGACATGTGACAAGATCAGATGGGCTCTCCAAGACCACACTGCAAGGAACAGTGCAGGGGAAGAGAAGGCGAGGCAGGCCGAAAAAGAAAATATGGGCAGATAACATCCCTGAATGGACCGGGAAGAGCTTCTCCACAACCCAGGCACTTGCCCACAACCGCCCAGCAAATGGAGCCAACTGGTGCAACGTTCGTCACTGCAGTGCCCCTACGACCCCGGAGGGGGTTATGGGAGCAGATGAGATGAGTGTTGTGTCCTTATGTGGTTGATGTCATAAAGTGGCAAGGATTAACGAAGATGATAACTTCTCCCCTCTCTCTCTCTCTCTCTCTCTCTCTCTCTCTCTCTCTCTCTCTCTCTCTCTCTCTCTCTCTCTCTCTCTCTCTCTCCTGGTCTTAAAGTTTCCTATGCAAACTTCTTGTAGAATTCAGCGCAATATATCTGGTAAGGAAGTGGTTTGCTTTCTGTTCGTAGTCTTAACTAAGTTTTTGTTTATCTATTGTCTTTTTATTGTTAGTTTGGGTCGTGTTTTTGCCTGTGTTGATATATAAAGTGGGGTGTTGAGCAGTTTTAAAAAAACCAGTCCAGTAACGTTACCACTTTAAGTATTGTATACCACTTTCATTTCAGCCACATCGGATTTCTCTGCATGAAATTCAGGCTGCTCTCCCCTGGGGCGAGAGCATGGCCGCAAGAGCAGTGCCATCCGTTCTATTTTTGTTCTCTTCCTTTCTGCATGTGTATTTGTTTCCATATTAGAGTGGCTTTTCTCTACATAGTTAGTTGTTGCCAGGGTCAACCCTCTTGTTGCACTATGTTGTTTTACGTGCGCTAAATGTTTGTTGCACACAGCACCTTAGTTTATCGTCTCATATGAGAGACTAGCACCCAGACCACCACTCAAGGTCTAGTAGATAGGGGGCAATTTCGGGCACAAACGGGGATTAAACCATCACACTTTTCGAACAATGGGTTTTCGCTTTGTAGGCAGGTGCGTTAGCTCTAGACCACCGAGCCACTTTTTGATCGGGTTCGCGCTGTTGAACGTCTGAATCCAGTTAAGGACAAAGGGAATCCGTTTAAGGACACAGCAGACCTGAAGTGGATCCAGGTATGACGTTACTGGTTTTAACAGGAAACTGACGCCATCTTTTCCTGGGCACAATTTCACTAAGTGGTGTGCGCGCGCGCGCGCGCGCGCGTGTGTGTGCGTGCGTGCGTGCGTGCGTGCGTGCGTGCGTGCGTGCGTGCGTGCGTGCGTGCGTGCGTGCGTGCGTGTGTGTGTGTGTTTTACATCTCTCCTTAACAAGAAAAAAACCGAAAACAAAATATTAAAAAAGCTTTTACTTTCATTTGATGAAAAAATGTCCATCCCAGTTGCAGAGGGACAGATGCAGGGCATGCTGTACAGAGATAGTGCTCGTTGGGGAGTGTTATGGATGTCTTGCTGTTATGAAGGGGGAGCTGACTGTTTGAGAGGGGTGTGTTTCATAGCTCTATGATTATATTGATTTAGATATGTATGTGTGTGTATATTTATGTTTGTGTATGTATGTATGTTGTATACATGTATGTATGTATGTATGTAGGTTTGGTAGGTAGGTAGGTAGGTAGTATGTGTGTATGTATGTGTGTATGTAGATATGTATGTAGGTATGTGGGTATGTGTATATTTATGTGTGTGTTATGTATGATGTAAGTAGTATTATGTAGGTATGTATGTAGGTATGTAAGTAATTAGTATGTATGTATGTATGTATGTAAATAGTATGTATGTAGGTGTGTATGTGTGTCTGTGTATGTTTTGTATGCATGTATGTATGCATGAATGATGTATGTTGTATGGTGTGTTTTATGTATGTATGTATGTATGTATGTAGGTAGGTAGGTAGGTAGATATGTATTTCATGCATGCATGTATCCATGCATGCATATACGTATGTATGTATATATGTTTTGTAGTATGTATGTATGTATGTATGTAGTATGTATGTATGTATGTATGTTGTTATGTTGTATGTTGATATGTGTGTGTTAAAGTGTGTTGATGTGTCTGACATCTGCCCTCTGTCTTTTTGTGTGTCTGTCTTACTTGTGGGGCAGACATGCTTGATCAAGCATCGATTGAAATCTAAAAAATAGAACATCAGCTTTTAAATTTTTTTATCAGAAATAACTCACAGATATTTGGCCCGAATAAAGGATTGAAATTTATTTATTGATTGGTTGAATGAATGAATGAATGAATTTTTCAATCAATCTTTCAAACAGTAATCAGAGAGTCTCAGAGCTGTAGTCTAAGATACATTCTTCCCCTAGAGAACTGTGGGAGGTTTTGAGAAAGGAAAGTCTGTGAGAAAAAGATAGAGGATGGATAGATGACAGACAAACAGACAGACACCCCAGACAGAGAGGGCAGACAGAGACACACACAGACAAACAGAGAGACACACGACAGACAGACTGACTGACGACAGACAGATAGACAGACAAACTGACACACACACAGACTGACTGACACACAGACAGAAAAAACCACTGACAGACAGACCAAGCAGACACAAATTATTAGATACACAGACAGACACACGACAACACCCCAGACCATAAACAGACGCGCAGACATACGCGCCACGCGTGCACGCACCACACACAACGTAACCCAACCCCCCCCCCCCCCCCCCCCCCCCCCACACCCACACATCATGAGAGAGACAGACAGAAAGGGGAAAAGAGAGAGAGAAGGAGAGAAGAGAGAGGGGAAGAGAGGGAAAAGAGAGAGAGAAACGGGTTGTCCCAAAGGGAGTTAAGTGGGTGTTGAAGAACGATTGTGTCCCTTTACCTATCTTCAATTCCGCGTTGTATGTTAGCGCTATTTAAAAAACGAGTGGCCAAAAAATCTCTCGTCTGGTGTTTTTGTCTCTCTGTCTCTGTCTCTCTCTGTCTGTCTCTTCTCTCTCTTCTCTCTCTCTCCCTTTCCTTTTTCCTCCCCCCCGTCTCTCTTCTCTCTCTCTCTCTCCCCCCCCCCCCCGCTCTCTCTCTCTTGTCTCTCTCCCCCCCTCTCTCTCCTCTCTCCTCTCCCCCCCCTTCTCTCTCTTTCCCTCTCGTGGGGTGAAAGGGTCTATCGTTACTGTCTGACAAAAACCCCCAAACCCCAAAAATCAGTTGGCCCATCAGCTTTGCTGGGTCAGCTCGAACAGTTGGCACATTTCTCCCTGTTTGAACCCCGTCACCCACCTGCTAGGCGTGCGTCAGGACCTGCATCCTTTTTCCCTTATTTTTCCCGAGGGTTCTTACGTGAAACAAAAGACTTTTTTTTTTTTCTTTCCTTGTTTAGAGCTCCGAAGTATTTACCAGTAGTTAGATTTTTTTTGTTGTGTGCGCAAATCCCCTATCTCTCTCTTTTCTCTCTCTCTCACACACCACAGCAGACACACACACTACACACACACTCACACACAAGACCATTACAAAGCCCTTACTGTAATTAGTTTTAATTATAATATTAAAAGGTTTTTTTGGGTGTTTTGTGTGTGTGGTGTGTTTTTGGGTTTTTGGTGGGGTGGGGGGGGGGGAGGGGGAGAGGAGGGAAAAGAGAGAGAAGGGGGGAAAAAGGGGAGAAGGGGGTGAAAATTTGGGGTCAAAATTGTATGAATAAATTAAAAAAAAAAACCAAAAAAACCAAAAAAAACAAAAACAAAACAAAAACAAACAAACCACACACACACCCCACACACACACACACACACACACACCACACAACAAAAAACCCACCCCACACCCACACCCCCCACACAAAAACAAACCCCCAGCCACTCCCCCCCACACACAAAAACCCCACCAAACACAAACAAAAACCACCACACCCCACAACCCCGCACCACACAAAAAACAAAAACAACCCAAACACTCCCGCCAAACCCTTTACAACCAAAAACTTTTCGCCCATTCACCCCGGGGGCCCCTTTTGGGGGTTTTTTGGAAAACACCCCCACCCCCCAAATTTGGTTTAAAATACCCAAAAAAGCAAATTTGCCATTAAATCCTTTCCCTTTTTTTTTGGGCCTTTTTTCCGGGGGAAAACGATGCGGGTTAAAAAAATGCCCCGGGAACTGAAAAAAACTCGGTTATTCCCCGTTAAAAAAGATTTTTTTTTGTTCTGGTGAAAATCAATAAAAAGATTCAAAAGAAAGAGGGGTGGGGGAGGGAAGACGGTCACTTGCCACGCAAAAACCCGGGTTCTGGTTCGATTAGCCTTGTTTTCCCCAGTTTTGACGACAAAACTGTATAAATTTAAAAAAAACATCTTTTTTTTGGGGGGGAAAAAAATTAAAAAATCGGGATGTTTTTCGAGTTTTTTGCGGAAAGAAGAAACCCCCAACAAAAAAAAAGGGAAAAGGCGGGGGGATTAAACCGGGTTTCCCGTTGCGAACGCCCCGGAACATCTCTCAAGGTTAAAACCCGTTCCGCTTTTCGTAAAAAACCATTAATGCGGTGGAAAGGGGGACTTTTTAAAAAGCCTTCAAGGGGGACGGAAATTTAAAATAAAACCCGGGCCTTTTCTAATTTTAAAATGAAGTAAGGTTGAAAAAAAGAAAGAAAGGAAAGAAAAAGAAAAGAAAAAAGAAGAAAAAGAAAAAAAAAAAAGGAAAAAAAGAAAGAAAGAAAAAAAAGGAAAAGGAGAAAGAAAGAAAAAAAGAAAAAAAAAGGGAAAAAAAGAAAGAAAGAAAGAAAGAAAAAGAAAAAAGAAAAAAAAGAAAAAAGAAAAAAAAGAAAGAAACGCTTACATTTGAAAATCAACTGCCTTTAACCCGGGGACTGATATTTTAAAAAAGCAAGTACACGAGCGCTTATTCTATTATCCTCGAAATTAAATAATAGAGTATGATAAATGTACAACATAAAAAAACCCCATTACCTTTGAAAATCGGAAAGAGAAAGGGAGGGAGGTATATTTGCCTGCCCTGATAAAAATTTCGTGGGGCCCCTAGCCCCACAGTACCCCTAAAGTTGGAATGGGGATACCTTAACGGTTTTGGTGTGGGGGATGGGGGGGGGGGGGGGTGGGGGCGGAGGGGGGGGACAAAAGGTCGCATGCGCAAAAAAAATTCCCCTTTTATTATTATATAATACAGCAAAAATTTTAAAAACGTCTAAATTTTTTTGTGCTTCGCTGTGTTTGCATATAACAAAATTAGAAAAATTGTGCACACTTTAAATTATGTTTTATGTTCCTATGGTTTTTGTTTTTTAATTTTTTGGGTTTTCATTATCCCCTTAAGTTTTGCAACACGAAGCACCGACCCCACGCCCTATCCCCACTTCCTCCATATGCAAAATCCTGTCCCCTTTTCCAACCCCCACTCTCTAAGATTAAGCACTTTAACTTTTCCATCTTTTAAATGGAGGATTCTTTTTCTCCAAGTAAGAATGAAAGGGCACACCCTTAGTGAAAATTGTGTCCCCTTCCAAAAAAGTGAAAAAAAAAAAGAAAGAAAAAAGAAAAAAAAGTGGGGTCACTTTCCCCTTTAAAAAAACTCGAAACCATGGTCTGGGATGTAGTCCGTCCCGGTTTTCAAATTGAATGGAGCCTGAGAAGAGAGGAGGGGGAGAGGGGGGGGGGAGGGAGAGGGAGAGAGAGAAAGAGGGGGGGGAAAAAAGGGGAGAGAGAGGGGGGGAAAAGGGGAGAAGAGGGGAGAGAGGAGGAGGGAGAGAGAAGAGGGGGAGAGACAGGGGAAATTGGGGGGGGGATATAGTGGGGGAGCACTCGCTTTCCCCCCAGCTAAAGGGTTTAAACAATCGAGCGTGGTTCCATTTGGATGGGTACTGTTTCGTTTGCGTGTCTTTGGGTTCAGTACATTCCCCCATTCCCCCCTGTAAAAGGGTTTCCTGCCTCTTTGGGTCAGGGGGGTAAAGCAGCGAGGGGGAGGAGATGGGGGCCCCCCTCATAGCGGCCCTCGGGGAAGTGAGGTCTCTGTGCCCCGCTCCCTTACACCCCTAGGTTATGGACCCTTTTCCCTTTTCCTTTACATTGAGGCCTAGTCGTGGGTTTAACTTTATCTTTTTGGCAAAGGTGAAATCGGGGTTTGGGGTTTGGGGTTTTTTTTGTTTTTTTTTTTAAGGGAAATTTTATAAGATTTAGTTTTAAAGACAGACAAAAAATACCTTTTTACGGAAAAAGAAGAAGGGGGAGTAAAGAAGCAGAAGCAGAAGCAGCGCAGAAGCAGAAGAAGAAAAGAAGAACAAAAAAAAAGAAAAAAAGGAAAAAGAAGACAAGAAAAAAAAAACAAGAAGAACAAGAAGAAAAAAATTTCGAAAAAAGAAAAAGAAAAGAAGAGCAACAACAACAACAAGACAGAAAAGAAAAAAGAACAAGAAGAACAAGAAAAAGAAGAAGAAGAACAAGAAAAAGGGAAAACAAAAACAACAAAAACAAAAGAAGAAGAATTTGTGCGTGGAGAGACGACAGACAGACAGAAAGACATACAAAAGACAGACAGAATTCTTTGCAAAACTTCAGGGGGCGAGAAACAGCAAAAAAACAAAAAAAAACAACCAGTTGAAAAAAAAGAGTGTTGGTGGATACACCAGCAATATTTCCCCCGTTGGGGGTACGGGGACCTTAAGGGGGGAAAACATGGACGATCGCAAAAATTCACCTTGGTCAACCTCGGGCTTAGCCCAGGAATTAAAAAAAAATTTTTTTTTTTTTTTTTAAAAACCCAGCAATATTTTGATTGGCCAATCAGGGCCTCACCTTCTTACACGAGAACGAACTGTTTTACTAGGGGGTCACGGTTTGTTTTTTTTTTTGGTTTAAAAAGACCAAAAAAACCCGAGAAATTTCTGCAGTGAAAAGGTGATCAAAAAAAGGTGGTTACAACATATACACACTCACCCACAACACACCACCACACCACAACACCCACACGCAAGCCTCACACCCAAAACCCAAACATACACCCAAACACAAAAACCCCAAAACGCCAAAACTACACCACACACTCTACACACACACCACACACCACCACTCCTCACACATCCACACACACAACACACACACTCTCTCTCTTCACACACACATACCACACACCACCCTCTCTCCACTCACAACACCCCACACAACACCCCCACACACACACAAACACACACACAAATCTTACCCTTAGTGAAATTTTGACCCAAAAGAAATAAAAAAAAAACGTGTTCCCCTAACCCTTTCAGACGTTGGGGAGGCGGATTTTTCAGAGACCTCAGCTTTTTAGGGTTTGGGGGCAGCTATTTTGGGGGGGGACAGATCAGACCGACAAACACAGAGAGAAACAGCCCGCACAAAAGCAAACGCAAAAAGCAAAAAGCAATTTTATTTCACGGATCCCTTGACTGGGAACCCTGTAACCCCTACCACCGCCCAATGTGGGGGGGTAAAAACCCCAAACCAAAAAATCCGACCTGGGGAGGGATGGGCTCCGCCGGGGTTTTTTTTGCCCAAGATACCCATGACAAAGACAGCCAGAATCTCCATACCGGATCGGTCGTCGCCCGGGTTACCAAGGACCGCGCCTTCTGTTGCTCATCAGGACAGATGTCGAAAGTATGCTACTGATGTAAAAACGCAGCAAAATTCGTGCCAGAAACAACACCATCATTGGCACATGGAATGTACGGACACTAAGAGCTGCAGGCAAAGTGGAAGAACTGACACATGAGATGTCCAGATATCAATGGCACATCCTTGGGCTCTGCGAAGTCAGGTGGAAAACATGGGAGAAACAACGACCCAGGAAGACCACAAATTATACTACAGTGGAAAACAGGATAAACATGAACACGGCGTGGGGTTTCTCGTTCACAAAGACACCGTGAACACCGTCATGAGCTGTTCAGCCTGTGTCCAGCAGACTTATTTACCATCCGCCTGAGAGCAACCCCTTTAACATAACTATAGTACAGGCATATACGCCCCTACATCAGACTGCACAGATGAAGCCGTAGAAGAATTTAATGACCAGCTACAAGAGGTTCTGAATCAAACACCCAAGAAAGACATCCTCGTTGTGCAAGGCGACTGGAACGCCAAGGTAGGAGAAGATGCATGGAAAGACTGGGAGGGCGTTTGTGGGCCACATTGTAATAACCAATCAAATGAAAGAGGCTTGAGACTCCTGGAGTTTGCCAGTAACAACCACCTCCAGCTAGTGAATACACTTGGCCCACACAAGAAATCCAGAAATGGACATGGCATAGCCCAAATGGAAAACACCACAACCAAATAGATTACATCATGGTGAAAAGACGGTTTCAGTCTAGCGTTAACATCGCACAGACACGAAGTTTATCCAGGAGCAGACATAGGGAGTGATCATGATCTTGTGATGATGACTTTCCGACTACGTCTAAAGAAAATCCACAAGCGGAACAACATCAGGATCAAATTTGACCTCGAGAAGCTAAAGGACCCAGAGGTATTAGAAATTTTTCAAGCAAGGATAGGTGGAAAGTTTGCAGCACTCACTGTGATAGACTCAGACATAGATACACTGACGAATAGTTTCAATACAGCGGTGACTGAAACAGCAAACGAGCTCTTGGCAAACGCCGACCAGTCAAAAAACCATGGGTCACACCTAACATCCTACAACTATGCGACAAGCGTAGAGAGTTGAAGAAAAAGAAAAATGAAACAAAAGAAAGACAGAACAATATAGGGCAGTCAACAAAGAATCAGGAAGTCCATGACGGAGGCAAAAGAGAATGGATCGGTGAACAGTGCCAAGACATTGAAGAGAACATCAAGAAAAAACAATAGCAAGAAAGCATATCAGCTGGTGAAAGACCTGACTAGCACGAAACAGAGAAAAGGTTTAACAATCCAAGACAAAAATGGGAAGTGTCTCACTGACGACCAGGATATTCTGAACAGATGGACAGAATACTGCTCCGACCCTGTATAACTATAGAACCGCAGGAGATCCAGAAGTCCATAATGTACCCGAAGCAAAGACACAGACAGTCACCCTATCCTCCGAAAGAAGTGGAAACAGCAGTCAGATCGCTAAAAAAAGGGGAAGTCAGCAGGGGCTGACAACATTCCAGCTGAGTTGGTCCAGCTGGAGGGGAAGCCATGATCAGCGCCCTACTAAGAATCTGCAACAAGATCTGGCAGACAGGAAATGGCCAACACCATGGACGCAGTCACTCATCATCACCCTCCCCAAGAAAGAAATCTACAACAATGCCATAATTACCGCACAATCAGCCTCATATGTCACCCAAGCAAGGTCATGCTGCAGATAATATTGAATAGACTGAAGCCACAAGCAGAGACCATCATTGCTGAGGAACAAGCAGGTTTTCAGAGCAGGGCGCAGCACAACAGAACAGATATGCAACCTCAGAATACTATGTGAGCGGTACCTTCAACATCAACAAGACCTTTACCACGTATTTATCGATTTAAGAAGGCATTTGACAGGGTGTGGCATGCAGCTTTGTGGGCAACATGAATTTGTACAGCATCAATGCAAACCTGATCAGAGTCATCAAACAGCTGTACAGCGAGGCCACCAGTGCAGTGTACTACAACAACAACATTGGAGAATGGTTTCGAACAACAGTTGGAGTAAGGCAGGGCTGTCTACTCTCACCCACTCTTTTCAACATCTTCCTTGAGAGAATCATGGCTGATGCACTGGAACATCATGAAGGATCAGTCAGCATTGGTGGCAGAACGATCACAAACCTCCGCTTCGCAGATGACATTGATGGAATAGCAGGATCAGAAAAAGAGCTTGCCAGCCTAACAGAACACCTGAATAAGGCCTCCAAAACATACGGCATGGAAATCAGTGCAGAGAAGACCAAACTGATGACTAATACACCAACGGCATTAGCACTGATATCAGGGTTAATGACCAGAAGCTGGAAACAGTTCAAAGCTTCAAGTACCTGGGGCCATTGTATCCGACCAGGGATCCAAGCCAGAAGTAGTATGCAGGACTGCACAGACAATAACAGCTTTGTCAAAACTAAACACCATCTGGAGAGATAAGAATATCTCACTTATCTCCAAGATCAGACTAATGCGCTCCTTGTCATATCCATATTTCTGTATGCCTGTGAATCATGGACCCTGACTGCAGATTGGAGAGAAGAGTACAGGCAGTGGAGATGAGATGCTTTCGGAGACTCCTTGGCATCTCCTAACAAAGACCACATAAGCAACGAAAGCGTGCATAACAGAATCCCAGCAAACCATTGGACCCTATGAGAACCTTCTAACGATCGTGAAAAAGCGTTAAACTTAAATGGTATGGGCATGTCACAAGATCCCAAGGAATTACAAAGACAGTTTGCAAGGCACTGTCCAAGGAGGAAGAAGAAGAGGCAGACCAAGGAAGAGCTGGGAGGATAACATCAGTGAATGGACAGGCCTAGAACTCAACAAAACCCTGAGAAAGGCAGAACAGAGAGAGGAATGGAGGGAACTGGTTGCTGAGTCTTTGAGGGTGCCCCCACGGTCGTCAGACTACGGGACAGATAGATAGATAGATAGAATAGATTAAGTAACAAGACTTTTTTCCATCCAGCCCTCAACATGAAAAGAAAAGAAAAGAGAAAAAAAAAGCTGCAAGAAAAGCAAAAGCATAAGTTATGATACATATGAAAGTACACACACACATTGATATCAACAAATACACGAGAGAGAGAGAGAGATAGAGACAGAGACAGAGACAGACAGACGGACAGACACAGAGACAGACAGACAGACAGAAACAGAGACAGACAGACACAGAGACAGACAGACAGACACAGAGACAGACAGACACAGAAACAGACAGACAGACACAGAGACAGACAGACACAGAGACAGACAGACAACAGACACGGGAGACAGACAGACACAGAGACAGACATATAGACACAGAGACCGACAGACAGACAGAACACAGAGACAGACAGACAGACACAGGACAGACAGCACAGAGACAGACAGACACAGAGACAGACAGACAGACAGAGAGAGGGGACAGACAGACGCAGAGAAAGACAGACAGACAGACAGACACAGAGACAGACAGACGGGACACAGAGACAGACAGACAGACACAGAGACAGACAGACAGACACAGAGACAGACAGACACACAGAGACAGACAGACCAGACATACACAGACAGACAGACATACACAACAGACAACAAACACAGAGACAGACAGCCCGACACAGAGACAGACAGACAGCCCACAGAGACAGACAACAGCCCACAGAGACAGACAGACACAGAGACAACAGACAGACACAGAGACAGACAGACACAGGGGACAGACAGACAGACACAGAGACAGACAGACACAGAGACAGACAACACAGAGACAGACAGACACAGACAGACACAGAACAGACAGACACACAGACAGACAGACAGACAGACACAGAGACGACAGACACAGGACAGACAGACAGACAGACAGACACAGAGACAGACAGACACAGAGACAGACAGACAGACACAGAGACAGACAGACACAGAGACAGACAGACAGTCACAGAGACAGACAGACAGACACAGAGACAGACAGACACAGAGACAGACAGACACAGACACAGACAGACACAGAACAGATAGACACAGAGACAAAACAGACAGACAGACACAGGAGACAGACAGACAGACACAGAAACAGACAGACACGGGAAAACAGACAGACACAGACAGACAGACAGACACATAGACAGACAGACAGACAGACACAGAGACAGGTAACACAGAGACAGACACAGAGACAGATAGACAGGGATTCAAAACTGGGAAATGGGTCTGCAAACAGGTAGGGAGGGTGGGGATGGGTAGAGGGGGGGGAGCGAGAATGGGAGGGGAGGGGAAGGGAGGAGAAGGGGAGAGGAGATGGAGAGATTGTAACTGCTAGCTCATGATAATGGAGCATAAAAAAGGTCAAGGTGTCCCATAACCTATAAGGTCGTAAAGGAGCGAGGCGTCACAGACCTCAACTTCTCTAGGGGCCAGCATATTGAGGGCGGCGCCCATCACCTCTCCCTTGCTGCTTTACCTTACCTTCCCTGACCCTAAAAAAGGGGCAGGTACCTATTAACAGCTGGGTGAACTAGAGGGACTGTACTGAAGCCAAGCGCGAGCAAAACGAAACGGAAAGCTAGAAACAAAAAATATATTAAAACAAGACCTCAAGCGAACAAAAGAACACGTTTCTCTATGAAGAACTAGAAGACAGGAAAATGAAACCAACGCAGATGGACGTGAAGGAAAAACAAGCCGAGATTTCAGCGCATTAAAAGTGCATGTTGTTCTTGACAGCCGCATACTGTTTTGGGTTGGTGGTGGTGGGGTGGTGTGGTGGCGGGGGTGGTGTGGGGATGGTGGTGGTGGTGGTGGTGTGGCGGTGGTGGTGGGGTGTGATTTGGGGGTGGGTAGTGGGGGTGGGGGTGGTGGTGATGGTGGTGGTGTCTGATTGAACTCCCTTGGCCTGGCTCTGTTTTTTCTGTGTCTCTTCATTTTAAGAGAAGAAGGGGGGGGGGA
>JAQIHA010000319.1:0-14472 GCA_028751875.1 Rapana venosa | reverse complement strand
AGTGGTAGAGCGGGGCCCCACTGAAAATGCCGGGGTTCGAGCCACCCCCGGGGCACCCATTCTGGGGATTTTTCCCCCTTTGGGAGTTAACACCATATGAGGGGTTAGCCTGGGTTTGATAGAACATTGCGTCGCACTGAAAAACCCGGTTCGTTTCCCTAAAGGGAATTTCCCCTGGATTTAAAATCAGGCAGATTCCCTCTCCCCAAATTTTTTCGGATAACATAAACCGGGGCCCTTGTGCGAACGCCACAGAACATTTTGCGAAAACCGTCAATCCTTTTCAGCTTTTCAAAAAAGGGCCATTGTTGCCGGGGGAACAGATGACAAAATTTCACAAAACTGCATACCAGGGGGACTGGATGTAAAAAGCGCAAGTCTTATTCCTTTATCCTGATAAAAAAGAAAAAAATAAGAAAAATAAATCCACCCCAACAAAAGCCTTCGAGGAACTCTAAACCGGGTCCAGTTGTGAACGCACTTGAACATTTTGCGAAAGCGTTAAAATCCTTCCTCCTTTGTGGGTGTAGGTTTAAGTCCGGGTTGGGAAACAGAGACAAAAATTTTTTTTTTTTTTAGAAAACGCTGCACACTGGTGCCGGTTTAGACTTTTTCTTTAAAAGTCAGAAGCGCTCTTCTGGGGTGGGGGGAGGGGGGGGGGGGGAACGGTGCATACAAAAAATCTCCATTGGTGATCTCTATTTGGACGAGGATCTCCCACCCCTTTAGAAAATATCCCACCACCCCCCCCCCCTCCCCCAAAAAAAATACCCCACAAAAAAAACCAACAAACCAAACAGTTAGAAACAAAACCCCAACCCAAAACAAACTAGAGATACAATGAAATTGTCCCCCTTTTTTCTTCGTTTTTTATATTATTTGATATAGTCGTAAGAGTAGACGGGTTGGATTGTAATACATGCTTTGACGTTTTTTTTTGTTTTCTTTGTTTTTTTTTTTGTTTGTGTGAATTGCCCCGCAGATTAACTTATTTTTTCGCACCTTACCGGTTTAGTAGATTGAATATATTTATGTAGCAGATTTGCTTGTTTTCCGATCTGTAGTGTAAATATTCATAGCAAGCTGTTTTCATAATATTGGCTAATCTCTGTTTGCATCGTATGGTATTACATACCATTCCAGTCACTGCAGATTTCTCTTGCGGAAATTTCGGCAGCTCTTCTGGAAATGCCATTTGCCCCAAAAGCAACGCCCCTATTTTTACTTTTTCCCCATTTACCAATGTGCGTGCCTTTTTCGTTTAAAAAGATCTTCTATTTTAAGAAAAAGAAATAATTTTTCCCACAAGTTTTTTTTTCATAAGTTTTCCCCGCGAAACCTTTTTGTAGTCCTGGGGCCTTTTAAGTCCATGAATGTACGTGTTCTCTAAACAGGACCCCGTTTTACTGTCTCATCTGAAAGACTAATACCCGGGACCAACTCTCAAGGTCAAGAGGATGAGAAGAAATGAGGGGGGGGGAGAGGGGGGGGGGAGGTGTGGGGAAACCGCGACTTCTTGCTTTCTGAGTAGTCTGTTGACAAATTCGCCAACAATCTATAATGTTCAGCATTTATTGCTCTGGCAGATTTCTCTATGTCAAATTGAAGCTGTTCTTCTGAAAGAGGGGGAAGATATCGCCTGGTGGTTAGAGCGTTGCACATTGCGCTCTTGATCTGCAGACCCGAGTTCGAATTCTGTCTAAGGGGATTTTTACCGTGGAGTTGACATCAGTGCCGACTTCAGTCCCTCCAAAAGTCCTTCGGATGAAACTGTAAACCAAGGCCCCGTGTGCGAACGCACGCAGAACATCTTGCGCACACGTTAAAACCTGTCCTGCTATTCGGAAGAGCAGACCATTTTGTGCCGGTGGGAACAGATGACAAATAAAAAACGACATACATTCGGGGACTGGATGTAAAAAGAGCACGTGAGCGCTTATTTCCTTATCCTCGAAATAAAAGAAAGACATTAATTTTTTTTGCCATAGCAAATGAAACAACCCTGCTTAGTACGGAATTTGAACCATAGATATTTCGCTTTCTGGACACAGACCACAGGCCCCCAAACCACTTCTCTCCAAGAGCAGGAGAGAGAGAGAGAGAGATGAGAGAGAGAGAGAGAGAGAGAGAGAGAGAGAGAGAGAGAGAGAGAGAGAGAGAGAGAGAGAGAGAGAGAGAGAGAGCGAGAGAGAGAGAGAGAGAGAAACTCGGCGACTATTGATTATTAACGTATAATGAGCCTGAACATTATTCCACTGCACGCGCGTCGTGGAAAATCGACCTGGAAAACTGTTCTCCCCAATATTCGATCTCTGCTTCTTCGCTGCATCAACCTACACATCGAAAGGGACAGTGAGTTCGTTTAGTCATCTGGAATAGCTTACAGAACAGCATAGCGAGATGCTTGTTTCTTTCTTTTTCTAATATTTGATGTCGCTAGAAGGCAGGTTATTTATTTTATCTATCTCTTTTTTTTTTATTTCTTTCTTCTTTCTTTATTTCGAGGATGGAATAAGCACTCACATGTTTTTTTTCATCCAGTCACCGTGTGTATGCAGTTTTGTTATTTTGTCACCGCTCCCACCCGCACACAATGGCCTACTCTTCCGAAAAGCGGACGGGTTTTAACATGTGCGCAAGTGTTCTCGTGCGTTCGCAGACGGGATCTCGGTTATAGTCTCATCCGAAGGACTTTTAAGGGGAAGTGGAGTCGGCACTGATGTTTAGCTCCAAGAAAAAAACAACCTCTTGAACGAGAATCGAACCCGGTTGAGCAGATCACGTATCAACACTCTAACCACCAGGCTATCCCATCCCCTCAGGTTAAACACAGCATGTGATATAATTATTACTATCCAGAAATCTTATTATTGGTGAACCTCGGAGCTTTAGCCGGGGACGAAAAAATAACCCGACCTTTTATCTATGTGAGCAATATAATCGACGGGTGTCATTTTGATACGATGACATATTGAGCTAAAAACCGTAATGCCAACAGAAATCTTTTTACTGGCACTGGCCGCACGACTCTTGTCCTTCAGTGCCCCCAGCACACAACCCTTCAAGTATGTTAATGCAAGCGTGATATGAAAGCCACTGACCTAAACTCTGACAGCTGGGAAGCGCTCGCAGAAACTTGCAGTAGGTAGAGAAGCGCAGTACGTGAGAGAATAATAATAATAATAATAATAATAATAAATTGGAACTTATATAGCGTTATATCTTGCAAAGACAAATCAAAGCGCATGCATTCAACTAATCTTACACAGTCATACAACCAATGACAAATAATCAATAGTTCAAACAGATATTACAAACATGGTACGCTGCAGACCAAATCTATGAAATAAAATTGCAATAGTCAAATGTTTTTCAAAAAGCACACACACACTCACACACTCACACATACTTTAGCAGGGTGATAGAACATGGGTTAGTGAAGGGTGGGGATAGTTCTGATATAAAAACAGGAGGGGGGAATCTTGGGTTTTGAAATAAATATATAGTATACATAGTGCCATAGCTAGGTTCTAGCGAACGAGAGGAGAGGGAGTTCTTTCCAGGTAGATGAACCCGAAATAGACAAAGAGCGGCGGCCAACGGTAGATTGGTTGAATCTAGGTATTCGTAGGCACAAGGTATCTGCAGCAGAGCGGAGGGAACGTGAAGGAGTGTACAGGTTAAAACATTCACAGAGGTAGGAGGGTGCAGTTTTGTGGAGACATTTGTAACAGAGGGTACTGATCTTATAATCTACTCTCTGTTTCCTCTGGAGTTAACATCAGTGCCGACTCCACTCCACCCAAAAGTCCTTTGGATGAGACTATACACTGAGGTCCTGTGTGTGAACGCATGCAGAACATCTTGCGCACATGTTAAAACCCGTTCCGCTTTTTGGACGGCCGGTGGGAACAGATGACAACATTTTACAAAACTGCATACACACGAGGACTGGATGTAAACAAGCAGCTGAGCGCTTATTCCATTATCCTTGAGATAAAATGATACATAGATAAGTAAAAAAATAAAAAGAATAAATAAATAAGTAGATAAATAAATAAAAATAAACAAGGGCTGCTAGTATACAAGTGAGCACAACATACTAGGCATTACAGTATGTATGGAAGCGATAGACACACTATCATATTGATACGCTGACATGTTGTGTTGACCCAATAACATGTATTTATTTATTTATTTATTCATTCTTTTATATCGAGGATAATGGAATAAGCACTCGTGTGCTTTTTTACATCCAGTCCCCATGTGTATGCGGTTTTGTAAATTTTGCCATCTGTTCCCACCGGCACACAAGGGCCTACTCTTTCGAAAAGCGGAACAGGATTTAACGTGTGCGCAAGATGTTCTGTATGCGTTCGCACACAGGGCCTTGGTTTATAGTCTCATCCGAAGGACACTTGCAGTGATTTTTTGCCAACACTATTGAGGAACTCCCACTTTTTAAACATTATTTTATCTTGGTTGCAAATGCATCTTTATTTCTTGTGAGAATGAATTTCTTCCATATAGTTTTTCCTATGATCACCGTCTTACTGGAAGGTTGTGGCTTCGATTCCTGTGAAGATGACAGGTGTGTGTGGTATGTGTGTGTATGTGTGTGTGTGTATGTTCGTGTGTATGTCAAAGTCAATCTTTTATTTTCAGATAGTACATTGAATAAGCAGTGCATTTGCTTTTTTTCATCAAGCCATCTATCTAAAGAAAGAAAAAAAAGCGAGAAAAAAAAGATAATGTATATGCAGACATAGAATAAAAAAACCTAATCTATGGTAAACTAAACAAATCAAACAAAAAAACCAATAACATATGCATATGTGGAATTAAAACAAAACAAAAAACCCAGAAAAGAGTCCAAAATATCCCCCTCCCCAAGAAAACCACCTAAACCCAAAACAAAAAAAAGGGCCCAAAATAAACCAGAACCCCACCCCACCACTACCAACAATAACAACAACAACAAATGGATATAAATAAGGAAACTGATGTATCTTTTTAATATTACATACACATACACATCCTCACCCATATCCCTTTCCCCACATAATATACTCATATATAAAAAAAAACAAGAATAACCAAACAGCTATTGGATTCAGAGCAAAGAAGTATAACAAAGACACCATTCCCTCCCTTTCCCGTGTCATACACACACATGTACATGTGCTTTTTGGTTGAGGCAGAGCAACGTTAATCCTTCGATCAAAGAAAAAATTCAGGCAATGTAAATCCACCCGCAGTAGTAACGTCAGCAATGACAATTTAGCTCATCTAGTACAAATGAACCAAAAAACTAACAGTGGCAAACTAATAAATCAGCATATTTATGTGTAATACAAAAGAACATAAAAAGGCCAAAACAGCAGGAAAATAAAAAACCAAACCGAAACCAATTACACAACAAAACGCACTCACACACTTGTACACACCACACACACACACACACACACACACACACCAGATTCAAAGTGTGCTGGGTTGATTTTATATCAACCCATATATAGATCAATGTTTACACATGTACTCTATATGAATATGAAAACTTGGGTCATATCTGATTTTAATGACAAGATAAACCCCAGTGACCTTAAATCACTCTCTTAAGTTACAAGTGTTTTCTGTACTTTTATTCATGAAATATCTTTTTAGATGTGTTTTTTTACTGATTTTTGCTTTTAATACATTTCAAATTTTGGGGGAGTTTTTTTTCCTTTAGGTCACTGCCTGAATACAAGAGGCTTGATTTATATAGGTTATTTCTGGGTCTTGAAATGTTAGCAAATGGTTGTGTCTATGTTGGTTAACTTTGAAAGCTTTGGTAATCTTGGGAGGTGCATTTTGATTAACAACTTTTTGCTAAACACAGCTTTATTGAATAAAAGTCGGTTTCGAAATGTCAGGACATTTATTTGCTTATAATCCTCATTGTCAGGGTGCTTGTTTTTAACAATACAATTTTTTTGCTCTTTTATATAAACGTAAATGAATTTAAGTTCTTTCCCACTGCAGGTATCCAAATAGTTGACGATAGTCAATGGATTGGTAGAATGTGGACCGCCCAAAAAAATAGTTTTCGAAAATGATTATTTAGATAGTGTTTTATTTTGGATAATTGAAGTAGCCTGTGAGCTAGGCGTTTACCTAGTGACATATGTGATCAGTCCAAGTCATATTTTGTCAATGGAACCCTAATTATTTTATGTGAGCAACTTCTTCAACATTCCGTTATCCAACAACAGAGGTTAAACCTATCATTCATTTTTGCCTTTTCTGTCTTGCTGTTTCGTACATACACTTTGTTTTTTTGTGCATTTAAGGACATGTGGTTTAATTGAGTCCAAATAATCAATCTGTCAATACTGTATTGAAGTTTGCGATGTTAATCTGCTGGAGTCTGAATCACTACAAAAAGAGTGGTATCGTCAGCAAACATTTCACAGTTACTTTTTAATAAAACAGGGTAAAAAATTTACATAGACTGAAAACAAGAGTGGTCCCAATACTGGGGCCTTGTGGTACCCCATGTCTAATGGGTTAGTATTTTCTGATGCTTGGTTATTTACAGTTACAAGCTGCTGCCTATTGGACAGAAAATTTTCTAGTAGTTGGATAACTTCAGGTGGCAGTTTGTACAATTCTAATTTACGCAATAACAAAGAGTGGTTGATCACATCAAATGCTTTTTCAAAGTCAACCAAAGGGAGGCCAGTAAACTTATTGTCATTTATATTGTGGAGGAGACTGTCATGAGCTGAGTTAGAGCAGTGTGGCATGAATAGTTTTTTCGAAAACCCCGATTGATTTCCCCGGCAATAGATTTTTTTTTATAAAGTAAAATTTTAGGGATGGGTTTTTATGTGTTTTTCAGTGGGTTTAGATGTACAGAAGAGAAATTTAAATTGGCCCGTAATTTGAAGGAGAAGAGCAGTCACCTGATTTTTTGGACAGGTATAATTTTTCGCCTTTTTAAACTTGAGAGGAAAGCATCTTTTTCAATACACAAGTTGTATAGATTTGTCGTGTTCAACAATAACCGGACTAGTGAGTTTTTTAATCCGGCATCTAAATTGTCTAGATCACGTGTTCTAGAACTCGTTTTGCATTTTTATGCTTTCTAATACATCAAAGGTTGTCATTGGCTGGGATTAAATGGAAGGTTAAATGTTTTGAGTTAATATATTGTTGTAGGTAATGAAGATCATTTTCGCTTGACTTGTCACATGTTATAACTTTATTTGCTACATTTGAAAAATGGCTGTTTAATTCATCAGTTGATATGTCTTTAATGAACTGTTGACTTTTTGAAACATGTTATTACATAATGTATTGAGGGGTTTCCAAATCTGGGGAGAGTCTAGTGGTTATTAACAATGTGAAAGTAATTACGCTTTGATCTGCGTTTAATGGAATTCACTTTTTTCCCTTTTTGTCCTGAATTGTTCACGTGTACCATGGGTTTCAGGTGGTTTTCTTAGTTTATCTCAGATTCTATGTTGTTGTTATCATGGAGGTTTGGTTTTTTTTTTTAACTCTTTTTTATAAAGGGAGCATGTTTGTCATACACTGAGATAAATATGTTAACCCAAATTCAGCAGCTTCATCGGGGTCTCTGATTGGTTTTACATCGTGTAATGGTGGTTCATCAGGTCCGAAAGAAAATTTTCCTCACAGAAGTGTTTGAATCGTCGGTAATATATAGTTTATGCCCAACTTTAGGAATTTTATGCGTGCTTAAACCAGTACCAGCAGACAGGATTATGATCGCTGATTCCACATGACGAGCACAACTATCAGCTATGTGCTGTTTTGCGTTAGTGTATATATGATCAATTAAAGTTACTGAGTTATCTGTTATACGTGTGGGTTTATCTATTAGTTGTTCCAGACCAAGCATCACATAGTTGTGATTCCATTTCGGTTTAGGTTTGAGTAAGTCTATGTTAAAATCTCCAAGAATAATAGTTTCACAGTTCTTGTTCTTGTTCTTGTATGTGTGTGTATGTGTGTGTATGTGTGTGTACACGCATGCGCTCGCATTTGTGTATGTGTGCACGGTGTGTGTTTGTGTGTGTGTGTGTGTGTGTGTGCGTGCGTGCGTGTATGTATGCGTGTGTGTTGTGTGTGTAGTGTGTGTGCAATTTTTTGCTTTAACTTTGGCCAACTCTACCTAGAATGAGTTTTTTTATGGGCTCAATAGGAGATTTGAATAGCATGGTTGAGCACATTCACTTTATGGACATGATTATGGAGTCTTGCTTAATTTACTGACCAACACTACAGGTATCCGTTTCTCTCACATTTCCTTTTCCAGCATTCATATATCCTTTCACAGTATAGCAGGATGAACGAAAGAATCTGGTTTTAACAAGATTTAACCGCAGACTTTCGTTTTTTCAGACTTACGGCCTTTACCGCCACAAGATCATTCTGTCAAGGTAACAAAAGGGCAGAGAAAGAAAGGAACCCCTGGGGACTATTGATCAGCAATAGAATGAGCTGAACATCATGCCGCGCACGCGCTTTGTGAAAAAATGACCAGGAAAACTTTGTTCCGCCCTCCAACTTCGATTCTTCTTCTTGTTCTTCTTGTTCTTGTTCTTGTTCTTCTTGTTGTTGTTGTTGTTGTTGTTGTTGTTGTTGTTGTTGTTGTTGTTGTTGTTCTTCTTCTTCTTCTTCTTCTTCTTCTTCTTCTTCTTTCTCCTTCTTCTTTTCTTGTTCTTCTTCTTGTTCTTGTTCTTGTTCTTCTTGTTCTGTTCTTGTTCTTGTTGTTGTTGTTGTTGTTCTTCTTCTTCTTCTTCTTCTTTTTCTTGTTGTTGTTCTTCTTCTGTTTCTTGTTGTTGTTGTTGTTGTTCTTCTTCTTCTTCTTCTTCGTCTTCTTCTTCTTCTTCTTCTTCTTCTCTCTTCTTAAGTGGCTGAGAGAAAAAACTGACAAATCAAACAGCTCGACGTGACGCTATAGCCGAGTGGTTTAAGACCATTCGACTTCTTGATATGGAGTCATGAAGTCGTGGGTTAGAATCTCGGCAGGTCTGGTGATTTAGGCGGGGGATTTTTACGCTCTCCCAAGTCAGTTTAAGGCAGACCTACCAGTGCTTGAATTTCCTTCATGTATATACACAGGCAAAAGGTAAAATATGCACGTTAAAGATCCCGTAACTCATGTCAGGGTTCGTGGGTTACGGAAGCACCTAACATACCCAGCATACATCCACATGAACGAGAAGATCCAGAAAGATTTATACACTAGCGACGTGAAAAATGGCTAGAATTTTCACCAAGTTGATAAAACAAACAACAACAAACCACCACCCAACTGCCCCCCCACAAAACAACAACAACAAACCAACAACAACCCCCCCCAAAAAAAAAAAAACCCAACCACACACAACAACAACAAGCCAAACAATCAAAACATCAAACAAACCAAAAGCGAGGCGTTACTCTACAGTGGTCTATATACCCACAGGGAAAGCAGCCACAGCAGACAAATCTGCTGTGATTGAAAGTAGTATAGTACACAACACAACACAAGCAACAACACAACAAGCAGAAGAAAACACACATCACACTACAACTCAACATCCACATGGAAAAAAAATATCTTACAAAATAAAAAAAAAAATGAACGAACAACTCCCTCCAGTTTCAGAATGGACCAGAGAAGGAAGCAGTTAGCAAGGATTAGCCCAGAGAGACAGAGGTAAGGGTGTAGAGGGGGGGGGGGGGGGGGGATGGAAGATGGAAGATAAGCTGTAAGGGTGAGGGTGGGGGTGGGGCGGGGGTGGGGGGTGGAGGCTAGGCTGGCTGTAAGGGGTTGAGGGAGGAGAGGATGGATGATACACTGTAGGGGGGGGGGGGGGATTTTTTTTTTTTTTTTTTTTTTAGGGGTGGGGTCGTGTTTGGTGGTGGTGAGTGTTGCTTAAAATTGTGATGGTGTTGTTGAGAGTGAGAATAGTGATGATGATGTTGATGATAATGATGATGATGATGATGATGGTGATGGTGGTGATGATAATAATAATAATAATAATAATAATAAACACCACCAGCACCACAATGATAATGACATCAATAGCAGAAGCAGCAGCAGGAAAACTAGCAGCAACAACAATAACAACAACAACAAGTATCATGATTAATATGGTTATGGCGACGACGACGACGACGACGATGACGATGATGATATGATGATGATGATGATGACGATGATGATGATGATGATGAAGATATTTCACAGCAGTGTGATATGAGTCATATAAAGATTATTAAACACAAGCATGTCTATCTGTCATGCACCCGATAGATAATGGGGCAACATTGCCTGTGTTTTCTGGGGAGTAACAAGCCGGTCTTTTCCTCACACACACACACACACACACACACGCACGCACGCACGCACGCACGCACGCACGCACGCACGCACGCACGCACGCACGCACGCACACACACACACACACACACACACACCAAATAAAAAATGGAGTAACTGCAACTATACTTCTCACAAAAAATGGAGTAACTGCCACTATGCTTCTCACAAAAAATAGAGTAACTACCACATATACTTCTCACAAAAAATGGAGTATCTGCCACTATACTTCTCACAAAAAAACGGAGTAACTACCACATATACTTCTCACAAAAAATGGAGTAACTACCACATATACTTCTCACAAAAATGGAGTAACTGCCACTATACGTATCACAAACAATGGAGTAACTACCACATATACTTCTCACAAAAAATGGAGTAACTGCCACTATACTTCTTACAAAAAATGGAGTAACTACCACATATACTTCTCACAAAAAATGGAGTAACTACCACATATACTTCTTACAAAAATGGAGTAACTGCCACTATACTTATCACAAACAATGGAGTAACTACCACATATACTTCTCACAAAAAATGGAGTAACTGCCACTATACTTCTCACAAAAAATGGAGTAACTACCACATATACTTCTCACAAAAAGTGAAGTAACTGCCACTATACTTCTCACAAAAAATGGAGTAACTACCACATATACTTATTACAAAAAATGGAGTAACTACCACATATACTTCTCACAAAAAATGGAGTAACTACCACATATACTTCTCACAAAAAATGGAGTAACTACCACATATACTTCTCACAAAAAATGGAGTAACTACCACATATACTTCTCACAAAAATTTGGAGTAACTACCACATATACTTCTCACAAAAATGGAGTAACTGCCACTATACTTATCACAAAAAATGGAGTAACTACCACATATACTTCTCACAAAAAACGGAGTAACTGCCACATATACTTCTCATAAAAATAGAGTAACTACCACA
Source organism: Rapana venosa (assembly GCA_028751875.1). Lineage (NCBI taxonomy): Eukaryota > Metazoa > Mollusca > Gastropoda > Neogastropoda > Muricidae > Rapana > Rapana venosa. Next base: position 3,121 of record JAQIHA010000319.1, on the reverse strand, counting down.
TATACTTCTCACAAAAAATGGAGTAGCTGCCACTATACTTCTCACAAAAAAATGGAGTAACTGCCACATATACTTCTCACAAAACATTAAGTAATTGCCACATAATTTTATACTTCTCACAAAAAAACATGAAGTAATTACCACATTTACACTTCTCACAAAAACATGGAGTAACTGCCACATTATATACTTCCCACAAAAACGTGGAGTAGCTGCCACATAATTTTATACTTCTTACAAAAATATGAAGCAATTACCTCATATACTTCTCACAAAAACATGGAGTAAGTGCCACATGATATACTGCTAACAAAAAATGGAGTAACTACCACATATATACTGCTAACAAAAACATGGAGTAACTGCCACATATATACGGCTAACCAAAAAATGGAGTAACTACCATATATATACTGCTAATAAAAAACATGGCGTAATTACCACATATACTTCTAAAAAAATCGTGGAGTAGCTGCCACATAATTTTATACTTCTTACAAAAATATGGAGTAATTACCACATATCATCATCATCATCATCAGTCCTTGGCGGTCGTGGAGAAGACACGAAAGACGATGCCGTGGTAAGCCTCCTCCATCCATCTCGGTCCTCGGCTCTGCGCAGTAGTGCCGAGTCATTCATCCTGGTCCATTCTCTGATGTTGTCCATCCATGACTTGTTCTGTCTTCCCCTCTTTCTGCCACCTTCGAGTGTTCCCTGCAGTACTGTTTTTGGCAGAGTGTTGTGGCGGGCGACGTGGCCGAACCATGTCAGCTTTTTCTTCTTGACGATGGTGAGAAGGGGTTCCTGTGGACCTGCCAGCCGTGTTATTTGACTCTTGACAAATTCATTGGTTTTTCGTTCTCTCCAGGATATGCCCAGCAGTTTTCTATGGCATTTTGTTTCAAATGACTGGATGACAGCAGTCAATGTCCAGGTTTCACTTCCGTACAGCAGTATAGTCTGAATTAGGGCTTTGTAGAGCTTTAGTTTGATTGGGAAACTGATCTTTTTACTTTTCCATATGGTGGTGAGTTTTGTCATGGAAGATGTTGCCATGGCTAGTCTGACTTTGATTTCTGTCGTCGATAGTCCGTCCTTTGTGAGTGTAGCGCCAAGGTATTTAAAAGCGTCTACCTCCTCAGTTGTGGCTGTGTCATGTAAATTTTTGCAGTGGCGTTGCTCGTGTTTGTTCACAAGTACTTTACTTTTTTCCGAGCTCATCTCCATCCCATATGCTCCAGCTCTGTTCTCAAGTCTGGTCGTAAGATCTTGCAGGTCTGTGTTACTTCCGCCCATGGGTCAATGTCTTCGGCAAACCGCAAATTGTTGGGGGTCTGCCACCAATGGAGATTGGTTAGAGTGGAAAGTCATGGAGGGTTTCTCTTCATAATGTTTTCCCAAGAACAGATTAAACAGGATGGAGATAACAGGCATCCTTGTCGGACCCCAACTGGGGTTTTTAAAAGGTAGTCTCCGACCTGATTGTTCAGAAGGACTGCACTGCTTGCGGGTTGTATAGTGCTTGAATGGTTTTCACTAGTCCTTCTTCAATGCCAAACTTCTGAGGACCTGCCACAGGCCTTCGTGCAATACTCTGTCGAAAGCCTTTTGAAGTGATGAAGTTGTGGGGAAAAGGTCTCTCTGATGCTGAAGATGTTTTTCCATCAGGATGTGGCAGTAAAATCTGTTCGATTGTGCTCCTGCCTGCCCTGACCCAGGTTGTTCCTCTGCAAGGTGTTCTTCTGCCTCCCTTCTTGAGTCGATTCAAAAGAACTTTGGGGCATGTCTTGCTGGCGTGGCTGATGAGGTGATGTTCTACAGTTTTGGCAATGGCGTAAATTCCCCTTCTTGGGCAGGGGTATGATGAGTGATTGTGTCCATTCTGTTGGCCACTGTTTTGTCCCCCAAATCTTCTGACAGATAGCTGAACATGTGTGATGACTGTTTCGCCACCATGCTTGAGCAGCTCTGCTGGTATGTTGTCTGCTCGGGGGGACTTTCCTACGGGTTTAAACTGCGGAGGCTTCTTCCACTTCTTCCTCAGTATAGGTAATGGCAGGGTACTCTTGATGTTGCTGCTTCCTCTTCTATTATGCTCTTGTCGGGTTTGGGAAATTGGGTAGTTGATAGTTCTTGACATACTCAGACCACCTGTTCAATGCAGCTGAGCTTTCTGTGAGGGGGTTTTCCCGGAGCTGTCTTAAATTGACTGATGATTTGGTTTGAAGTGGTTTTTGTGAGTTTTCAGGGTGTCGTATGCCTTTTTACTGTTGCCACACTTTCATGCTTTTTTCGATCTCATCACATTGATCACTGAAACACTTCTCTCTGGCCTTTAACTTGACTTCTTCACAAGATTGTTGGCCTCCGGTATTCTTTAGTGTTGGAAGACCTGGTTGGTTTCAGTGCTCTTCTTGTATTGCAGAAGTCCAAGATGTCATTGGTAGTCCATGGCTGGTGTTTATTCCTTGCGAACCCATTACCTCCCCCTGCTGTTTCTCGGACTGCCTCATAAAGTTGTTGGTGAGGTAAATTTATTTTCATTGTCCCGGAGGGTTAATGCCGCAAAAACCGTCCGCCAAGCTTAGCTTGGAAGATCTCCTCGACATCTGGATCTTTCAGTTTGTCCACGTCAAATTTGATACGTGGGTTTGCAGGCTGTTTGTTTTTCTTCAGTTTCATTTTGAATACCAGCAGCACAAGGTCATGATCGCTGCCTATGTCAGCTATTCTTCTTGTTCTTGTTCTTGTTCTTGTTCTTCTTGTTCTTGTTCTTCTTCTTCAGTTAGTTTACATGGAATAGGATTTGGAGATGGAAGAATCTCTTGTGTTTTTTTTTAAAACAAAAAGCGCTGCAAGCATATATGTTAACTCAGCATGTCATAAAACGTATCTGTACAGAGGCAAACAAATTAATATGGTAGCATTGATATGGTGCTGTATTGAGCTGACTCCAGGAGAGTTTTAAGTAGAAATATTTCATCACTAGAGGTACTCACCCCCGAATCCCCCTAGGCAGGCAACATGACCAGAAACAACGTCATTGGGCATGGGTGTGCTCACTTTCCTCTTATTTACACATATCTTCATTTCCTGAGAGGAAAGTATGTTTTGGGGG
>JAQIHA010000318.1:0-12500 GCA_028751875.1 Rapana venosa | reverse complement strand
CCCCCTAAGGGAAGCAGCCCCTGGTTAATTGGGATGGGAAAAATTTCCCCTTTTATACATTTCCCCTTTTTAAAAGGGCCCCTTTTGGGTCGGAAGGAAAAAAAAAGGGGGGGTCCCCTTTTTTCCCCTTTAAATATTTTTAACCCCCCCCCTCAACCCAAACTCCCACCCCCCCAAAATTTTAAAAAATTTTTCTTTAAAAATTTTTTTTGGGTTTGCTTTGGAAAAATTTAAAGTTAACGCCCCCCAAAAAAAACATAAAAACAAGGGGGCGGGGGGTTTAAAAACCCAACCCCCACAAAAAACCGTGGGCCCGGGTTGACCCAAAGGTCTTCCCCCGGTTTAAGGGAAAATTGCAAATAAATTGGTGGTTAAAAGAAGTTGAATGGGCCCAAAAATTTTTTTTTTAAAAAAAATTCCCCGTTGGTTAAAAATACCTTTTTTCGAAAAATTTTTAACACCAAAAAACAAAACCTGAAAGGTTTTTTTAACCCCCCAATGGGAAACCCAAAAAAAAAAAGGGGGGGGGGGTTTTGGGTGGGGGGTTTGGTTTTGGGGGGGAAACTCGTAAAAATTTTAAATTTTTAAATTTTTTCTCAAAAAAGAAAGAAAAAAAAAAAAGAATGAATGTGTGAATAAAAAAAAAAAAGGGGGGAAAATTTTTTTTCCTTGGGGTCCAAAGCCCTGTTTCCCCCCAAAAAAAAAAAAATTAGTGTTTTTTTTTCTGCCCAACGGCTAACAGAATTGGGTAAGGGTTTCCCATCCCTGGGGGGGCAAAACCCTTTAAAAAAATTTTGGGGATAAGGGGGGGTCCCCATTTTTTTTTTTTTTTTTTTTTAATTTGAAAAAGAGGAAAAAATTTTAAAATTTAAAATAAAAATTAAAAAAAAGGGGGAAAAAACGCCCCCCCTAACCCCCCGGTGGCTTAAAGGGGAAAAGGTGGTTTTTTGCCCCCCCGTCCCCGAAAATTTTTTTTGGAAAAAAAGGGCCCTTTAACCCGAAACAGGGGGGGGGAAAAAGAGGGGGAAATTTTTTTTTAAAAAAAGGGGGGAAAAAAAAGGGGGGAAAATTGGGTAAAAAGGAAAAAAGAAAAAAAAAAAAAGGAAAAAAAAAAAGGTTTTTTTTGGGGTTGAAAATTTTTAAAAGGGGGGGAATTTTTTTCTAAAACCCCCCAGGACCCGGGGAATGTGTTTTTTTGGGTGTTGTTGGGGTTTTGGGGGGTTTTTTGGTTCCCGGTTTTTTGTCCCGTTTGGTTTTTGGTTTTGGGTGAATGTTTTTTTTTTTTTTTGGGGGTTGGAATCTTTTGTGTAAGGGTTTTTTAGGGGGGATAAAAAGGGGAATGGCTTTTCTTCAATTTGATTGGGGGTTTTAAAAAATTTTTTTTTTTTTTGTGGGGGTGGGGGGGCCTTTTTTTTTGGTTTGTAGTTTTTTTTTAAAATTTTGTTTTTTTTTTTTTTTTTTTTTTTTGCTTTTTTTTTTTTGGGTTTAAATAGTTTGTTTGGTTGGGTTGGGGGGGTTTGTGAATGGTTTTGGGTTTTAAATTTTTTTCCCTTTTTTTTTGGGGTTTTTGGGGTGGGGGGGAAGTTTGTTTTTTTTGGGGGGTGGTTTTTGGGGGGGTTTTATTTTCCATTTGAAAAAAAAGGTTTAAAAAAAAAAATTCTTGGTTTTTTTGTGTTGGGTTTTTTTTTTGGGTAGTTTGTTTTGGGGTGGGGGGTGGTTGTTTTGGTTTCCTTTTTTTAAAATGGGTTTTGTTTTTGGGGTTGTGTGTGGTTTTTTGTGTGTGTGTGTGTGTGTGTGTGGGGGTTTTGTGTGTGGGGGTTTTGTGTTTGGTGTGTTTTTTTTGGTTTTGGTGTGTGTGTGTTTTGGGGGTTTTGGTGTGTGTGTGGGGGGGGTTTTTGTGTGGTAATGCGTGTGTGTGTGGGGTTGTTTTTGTGTGTGTGTGTTTTGTGTGTGTTGGTTGCATGTGTGTTGTGTGTGTTTTAAATTGGTGTGGTGTGGTTGTGTGTGTAGTGTGTGTGTGTTGTGTTTTTTGGTTTTTTTTTGGGGGGGTGGAGGAGAGTGTGACGTGTGGTGTGGTGTGTTGTGTGTGTGTGGGGGGTTGTGTGTGTGTGTTTGTTGTGTAGTGTTTTGTGTTGTGTTGGGTGTGGTTTTTGTTGTGGAGTTTTTGGGTGTGTAGGGGGTTTGTGTTTTGTGTTTTGGTTTGGTGTTTTTGGGTGTTTGTGTGTGTTTTTTTTGGGTGTGTGGTTGGTGTGTGTGTGTGTTTTGGTGTTTTTTGGGGTGTGTGGGGTTAGTGGGGTTTTGGGGGGAAAGGAAAGAGAGAGAGAGAGAGTGTGTGGTGTGTGGGTTTTTTTGTGTGGGGGGTTTTTGGTTTTGTGTGGGGGGTTTTTTGGGGGGTTTTGTGGGGGTGTTTGTTGTGTGTGGGGTTGTGTGGTGTGTGTGTGTTTTGTGTGTGGGGGTGGGGGGTTTTTGGGTTGGGGTTTGTTGATTTTGGGTTTGGTGTGGGTTGTGGTGGTGGTGGTTTGTGTGTGTGTTTGGTGTGTTGGTTTGGGGTTGTTTGGGTGTGTTTGGTGTGTGTTTTGTGGTGTGTTTTTGTGTGGGTTTTGTGGGTAGTGGTGTGTGTTGTGTGTGGGTTGTTGTGTGTTGTGTGGGGTTTGTTGTTTTTGGTGTGTTTTTTTTTTGGGGGGGGTTGTTGTTGTTTTTTTTTTTGTTCAAAAAGTTTTTTAAAAAAGGGGGGAGGGGGGGGGGAAAGAGGGAGGGGGTGTAAAATGGTTTGGTTTAAATATCTAGGAAAAAAAAAAGGTAAGCAATAAAAAAAAAATACTAAAAAATTAATGCGACTTAAACTAAAAAAAAAAGCCCATGGACTGTTCATTAAAGTTTTTGTTTAACGAATGCCGATTAATTTTTGAATATTTATAAAGGTTTTTAGAAAAAAAGGAAAAAGGGGTTTTTGTGGAGAGTGGTTACCGGAGAAAAAAGTTTTGGAAAAAAAGGAAAAAAATGGAAAAAAAGGGGGAAAAAAGAATTTTTAAAAAAACCCCCCCCAAGAAAGCGCTCAAATTTTTGGCGATTAATCAGCTGCGGACTAGAGAAAGTTATGGAGGGCAAAATATGTGGAAAAAGGGCAGAGGAAGCAATGCACAAAGTTCACCCCTTAAAAAATTAACGAATAAAGGGGCCCCAACAATGAGTCATGAGGGGAGAAAAGGGAAGAAGGAGACCCGTGATCGGGGCCCCCAAAACCGGAAGAAAAAAAATTGGGTTTAGATTTATTCAAAAATTAGGAATTTAAATTTTTTCCCCCCCAAAATTTTATATTTTTACAAATGATAAAAGATTCTTTTTTTTCCTAAAGAATAAAGCAAACCTTTTTTTAACCCAAATTGTGTAGGTTTAGAGTGACAAAATTCCTAAAAAAAGGGGAAATGATAAAAATCTGCTGAAGGGTTTAGTGTTGTTTGTGTTGCAAGGGTGTGTGGTTGCCATTTTGTTTGTTTTTTTTTTAAAAGGGGGGGTGTTGTTGCCGTGTGTGGTTTGTGTGTGTGTGTGTGTGGTGTGTTGGTTTGGGGGTTTGTGTGTTTTTTTTAGGGGTGTGGGGGGGGGGAAATGTTTTTTTGTGTGTAGTGTTGTTTTTTGGGGGGTTTGTTTGGGTTTTGGTTTTTTTTGGGTTTTGGGGGGGTTTTTAAAAAGGAAAAAAAAAAGGAAAGGGAAGGAAAAAAAATTTGGTTTTTTTTGGTTTTAAATAAAAATTTTTTTCTTTTCTTGGTTTTGCTTTTTTCATGATTTTTGGTTTTTTTTTTTTTTTAAATTTATTTAATACCAAAAAATTTTAAAATACTTGGAAAATTTTTTTTGGGTTTTTTTTGCTTTTTAAAAATTTTTTTTTCTTTTTTTTTTTTTTTTTTTTTTTTTTTTTGTTTTTTTTTGATCTTCTTTTGGGATTTTTTTTTGTTTTTTTTTTGGTTTTCCCCTACTTTTGGGCTTTTTTTTGTTTTTTTTCTTTAAAAAAAAAAAAATTTTGATTTTTTTTTTTTTTTTTTTTTTTCCCCCTTTTTTTTTTTTTTTTGACCTTTTGGGACTTTTTTTTGGTTTTTATCCCCTACTTTGGGTTTTTTTTTTTTTTACCATTTGGGGTTTTTTTTTTTGTCTTAAAATTGGGTTTTTTTTTGGTTTTTTCTTACTTTGGGTTTTTTTTTTTTTTTGGGGGGGTTTTTTTTTTTTACCTTTTTGGATTTTTTTTTTTGTTTTTTTTTATTTTTTTTTTTGCCTTCTTTTTGGGCTTTTTGGCCCTTTTGGGTTTTTTTTGTTTTTTTTAAAAAAAAAATTTTTTTTTTTTTTTTCTTGGGTAAAGTTTGGGGTTTTTTTCTTTTTTAGCCCCTGTTGGCCTTTTTTTTTTTTTGGGGGGGGGTTTTTTTTTCCAAAAGGGAACAGGTTTTTTTTTAAAAAAAAGTTTTTGGGTTGGGCGACAATTTTTCTTTTTTATTTTCCGGGGCTTAAAAAAATTTAATTATTTTTTTTTTAAATTTTTTTTAGGTTGGAAACCCCGGCTTTTTACTGGGCCCCGGGGGATTTTTTGAAATTTTTTCCCCTTTCCCCCGACAAATGGTAAAATTTAAAAAAAGGGAAAAATTTAACTTGGGGAAATTTTGAGCTTGCCACGGGGTTTTTTGTTTAAGGCTTTTTGGGAAGGGGGATTTATTTCGGGAAAATTTCCCTTTAGGTTTTGGGAAAATTCTTTTTTACTTTTTAAAAGGGGCCAAAATTTTTTAGCTTTTTTTTAGTCTTCCCTTGGGGGAAAAAAAAAAACTTTTTGAGTTTTAAAAAACCTTTTTAGTTTTTTTGGGGGAAAAAAAATTTTTTCTCACTTAATTTTTAGGGGTTTTTTTGTCTCTACTTAAATTTTTTTAAATTTTTGAGGCTTCTTGGGGAAAAGCTTTTTAGCCACGTTTTTTAAAATTTTTTTTTCTTAAGTTTAAAAATTTTGGGGACTAATTTTTAAAGCTTTTAGCTGTTTTTTAAGTTTTTATCTCATTAGTTTTAAAATTTTTTTTTTAAATTTTTTTTTTTTGGGCCTTTGTGTTTTTTTTTGGGTCTTTGAATTTTAAAACTTTTTTTCTCTTTTGGGTTTAAAAAAATTTTAGTCTTTTGATTTTTTTTTTTGAGCCGGGAAAGAAATTTTGGGTTTTTTGAAGTTTGTTTTTTGGTTTTTTGGTCCCGGGTAAAATTTAAAGGGGGGTGGGAACCCCGGGAAAATTTGGGAAAGTTTTTTTTTTTTTTTTAATTTTCCTTTTGGGTGGGGAAAGGGGCCTTTTTCAAATCCCGGGGTTTGAGTTTTAAAAAATGTTTTTCCAACCTCAATGTTAAATAAAAAAAAAAAATTTATTTTTTTTTTTTAGTTTTTTTTGGGGGGACGGGGTTTTTTGTTCTTTTTTTGTAGATTGTTTAATTTTTTTTTTTTTGGGAAAGGAAAAATTTTTTTTTTTTTTTTAAGGGAACCAAAAAGGATGAGTTTTTGGGACCGGTTTTTGTGTGTGTGGGGGTTAATTTTTTTTTGTTATTTGGGGTTTGTTTTTGGTTTGTTGTTTCGTTTGTTGCCCGTGTGGTTGTGTGTTTGGGGTGGTGTTGTGTGTAGTGTGGGTGTTTTTTTTATTTATTTTTTAACATTTTTAGGTAAATAAAAGGTAATTCTTTTTCATTCCCCTGTTAGCATTTTTTAAATTTTGCACCCCCCAAAAAAAAGGATTTCCAAAAAAGGGCGGGTTTTAAAGGGCCAAAATTTTACTGGTTTGCCAAAGGGGCCCAAGCTTGGGTTAAATATTGGGGAGGATTTTTATGGCGTACGAGGATGTAAGGAATGAGGGGAAAATTGGGGAAGGTAGGGGGGAGGGAAAAAGGGGGAAGTGTGGTTTTGGGGTGAATTGTTAAACAAATTTTTTCCAGGGTAATGAAAAACATGTTTCTTTTTCCCCCTCGCCAACTGGGTTGGGGGGGGGGTGGTTTTGGGTTTTTTTTAAACAAAATTTTAAAAGCCCGGGGTAAACATTCAAAGAAACACCAACAATTCCTTCCCCCCAAAAAACCCCCAAAAAAACCTTTCCCCCTTTTTCCTTTTCCTTTCTCCCCCCCCCCCCCCCAACCTACCAACACCACCCCCCAAAAGGAAACAAACAAAACCAATTTAACCAAAAAACACAACCCAGAAAAAAAAAAAAAGGCCTAAAAAAATTCAAAATTTTTCCCCTTTTTTGAACCCGGAAAAAAACACCAAACCCCATCTTTTTCCCCCCCAAAATTCCTATATTATTTTTAATATTTTTAAAAAAAATTTTTAAATTTTTATTATAAACCCCCTTTTTTTAAAATTAAAGGGGTTCAAACTGTTACCCCACCTTTAAAAAAAAAGATCCAAAAAAAATAACAAAAAAAAAACCCCTTTTTTCTTCCTTTAAAAAATTTTTAAAAAACAAGAAATTTTTTTTCCCCTTTTTTGGGGGGGGGGTAGGGGACAAAATTTCTATTTTCACCCAAAAAAAATTATAAAATTTGGAGGGGTTTTCTTTGCTCAAAAAAGGGGGGGTTTTAAAAAGGGGCTGGGGTGAAAAGGAAAAAGGGGGAAATCGGTTAGGGAAAAATGGTTTACCAAAAATTTTGGTTAAAGACTTGAGAATTTTTTTTTCCGGAATTGGAAAAATTATTTTTTTTATGTGAATTTAAGGTTACCCCCGTTTTTTCCTCTTTTGTTTTTTAAAAATTTTAAAGGGGAATCATCTTTTGAGTCCAAAAGGGATTTTTTCAAAAATTTTTTTTGTAAAACAAAAATTGGGAATTTGGGTTAAAATTTACCAAAAATTTTTGGCAATTTGTTCCCCCCCTTTTTTAAAAAATCCCCAAAAACTTTTTGGAAAAAATTTTGCCCCTTTTTTCGCCCAATTTAAAAAATTTTTAACCCTTTTTTGATGTTTTTTCTCTTTTTTTTCCCTTTCGGGGGGCCCCCTTACCCCCAAAAAAACTTTTATTTTTTGGGGGGAAAGCCATTTAAAAGGAGGGGGGCTTCTTTTCCCCCCAAAAAAAGTGGGTTGAAAATGCCCCCAAAAAAGTAAAACCCAAAACCCTGGCAAAAAGGGCCTTTTAAAAACCCCCAAAGTGTTCCCAAAAATTTTTTTTTAAAATTTTTTTTCCCCGGAAAAGGGCCTTTTTGTCAAAGGGGTTTAATTGGGGGCCCCCCCTTTTTTTTTAAAATTTTTTAAAATTTTTTAAAAAAATTAAATTAAAATTTTTTTAAAAATGTTTTTAAAAAAACCTTTCACTACCCAGAATTTTCCCCGGAAAATTTTTATATTTTATATATATATATGTGATGATCATTTTGGCTACACACCGGTATTAATTTGGGGGGTATGTAGTATGTTCTATAGAGTGCGAGTAGAAAAAAAATGTGGGTGATTTTCACAGGGTTTTTTAAGCATGAAAAAAATGGACTGTGCACTTGTTTTGGGGATTGAGGACATAGAGCAATACCAGGTAGTCACGAGAAAGTTGGAAATAATCATCAAATGAGGATTGCCTGTATTCCTACAGCGTTAACCCCGCGAATGCACATTGCCTCTTTGCTGAAAAATTTTAAAATTTCAAACCTACCAAATTTGTTCAAAATCACATGACTTTTGAGTCAGAGGTTAGTCTTTCACAAAAAGTGGTTTTTTTATTTCTGTGGATGCCTTAGTACGTGCGGTATGAATATAAGAGTCACATATAAAAACAGAAGGAAAAGAGTGTTTTTTTAATACCAGTGTGCAGCCTTTCTGTTCTTTTTTGGGTACTTTTTAATCTTTTTTTCCCCGGGCTAGAGCTTGACGGGATAGCTCAGTGGTCGGAGCACTCGCTTTCCCCCAGCCAAGTTAAGCAGCGTCGAGCGTGGTTACCAGTTGGATGGGTGACCGTTTGCGCGCCTTGGCTTCAGTACAGTTCCCCCAGTTCACCCAGCTGTAAATGGGTACCTGCCCTCTTTAGGGTCAGGGAAGGTAAAGCAGCGAGGGAGAAGAGATGGGCGCCGCCCTCAATATGCTGGCCCTAGAAAAGTGAGGTCTCTGACGCCTCGCTCCCCTACGACCTTATAGGTTATGGGATTCCTTTACCTTTACCTTTACTAGAGCTTAAGCAGCTTTGAGCGTGGTTACCCAAGTGGATGGGTGACCACTTGCACGCCTTGGCTTCAGTACAGTCCCTTAGTTCCCCCAGCTGTAAATGGGTACCTGCCCTCTTTAGGGTCAGGGAAGGTAAACCAGCGAGGGAGAGGAGATGGACGCCGCCGCCTTCAACATGTCTGAGCCCCTGGAGAAGCCGAGGTCTCTGACAACTTGCTAAAATATTGAATCTTGATCGCTTAGTGGTTAGAGCGGTGCACGTTGCAACCTGACATCCTGGGTTCCAACCCATCACCGAGACCTTTTGCCCCTGGAGTTAACATCAGTGCCGTCTCACCCACATTCCCCACGTAAAAATCCTTCAGATGAGACTGTAAACCGAGGTCCCGCGTGTGAACGCACGCATAACATTTTGCACACACATTAAAAACCCGTTCCGCTTTTCGGAAGGGTATTTTAAAAATTTCTATTTATTTATTTATTTGTTTGTTTATTTATTTATTTGCCTTTCGAAAGAGTAGGCCACTGTGTTGCAGTGGGAATGGGAAGGGGAAAAAATGGACAAAACTGCATGCATACGGGGAGTGGATCTAAAAACAAAGACACACGAATGCTTATTTCCTTAGTCTCAAAATAAAAGAAATAAATGGATGAATTCAGCTTTACGGCGCCTGTGGATCGGTGGTCTAGAGGTAAGGCGCCTGCCTAGAAAGCGAAAAGTCCGGGTCAGAAGTGTGCGGTGGTTTGAATTCAGTTCAGGCCCAAAACTTTTCCCTACCCACTAGACCGTGAGTGGTGGTCTGGGTGCTAGTCTTTCGGGTGAGACGATAAACCGAGGCCCCGCGTGTTACTCATAATTATTTAGCACACGTGAAAGAACCCACGGCAACAAGTGAGTTGTCCCTGGCAAAACTCTAGAAAAAAAGCCACTCTGATAGGAAAACAAATACAGCTGCAGGCAGGAAAAGAAAAAACAAAAAGATGCTGCTGCTCTTGTGGCGACGCGCTCTCCCCGGGGAGAGCAGCCCGAATTTCATGCAGAGAAATCTACCGTGATTTACTTACTTACTTTACTTTTTCCTTCGGCTTGTACTCTGTGGCGTCGCGGGGAGATATAACTGTCTGTCTGCTGCAAGGCGGGTAGCTCGGAGGAGGGACAATCCATGGACTTTCAGTGTTTCTGCCACGGAATCACTCCAGCGTTGCCTGGGGTCTACCTCTGGGTACCTCAAGTTGTAAGCACGCAGGGCTGGCTGGTTTGGCGGCATCCGTGTGAGGTGCCCGAACCACTTGGTTCGTTGTTGTTCAATATGGTGTAGGACGGGTGTGGCTCCTACCATGTCTCTGATCACCTCGCGGTGATTTAAAGTGGTATACAATTTTTAAAAAGTAAATTACCTCTATTTGTGTTTATGCTGTCGTACAGTCGTCACCGATAGTGAATACACACCTTAATGTTGGCCAAACCCACAGAGATAAAACTTGGAGTTGTTACCAACGGAAAATTCCACAACTGTTAACATACAGATTATCAGTCCCTCACTGCTTTCTCATCTCGCTTGTCAGGGTGTGTGTGTGTGTGTGTGTGTGTGTGTGTGTGTGTGTTGTTGTGTGTGTTGTGTGTGTGAGTGTGTGTGTGTGTGTGAGTGAGTGAGTGTGTGTGTGTGTGTGTGTGTGTGTGTGTGTGTGTGAGTGTGTGTGTGTGTGTGTGCGCGTAGTACGTGTGTGGGTGTTGTGTGTGTGTGTGTGTGTGTGTGTGTGTGTGTGTGTGTGTGTGTACGTACGTGCGTGTGTGAGTGTGTGCGTGCGTGCGTGCGTGTGTTTTGGGTGTGTGTGTGTGTGTGTGTGTGGGAAAAAGTCAAAATGGTCTGTATTGATAGTAAAAAAGAAAAACAGTAAGCTTAGAAGTTGTGTGTGTATGTGTGTGCGCGTGCGTGAGTGTGTGTGTGTGCGTACGTGTGTGTGTGTGTGTGTGTGTGTGCGTACGTACTGCGTGTGTGTAGTGTGTGCGTGCGTGCTTGTGTGTGTGGTGTGTGTGTGTGTGTGTGAAGTCAAGTCAAAATGATCTGTATTGATGGTAAAAAAAAGGAAGCTTAGAAGCCCTGTGTGTGTGTGTGTGCGTGCGTGCGTGTGTGTGTCGTGTGGTGTGTGTGTGTGCGTGCGTGCTGTGTGGTGTTGTGCGTTGCGTGTCGTGTGTGTGTGTGTGTGTGTGTGTGTGTGAAGTCAAGTCAAAATGATCTGTATTGATGGTAAAAGAAAAAGGAAGCTTAGAAGCTCTGTATGTGTGTGTGCGTGCGTGCGTGCATGTGTGTGTGCGCGTGCGTGCGTGAGTGTGTATGTGCGTGCGTGCGTGTGTGTGTGTGTGTATATGTGCGTGCCTCCGTGTGTGTGTTGTTGTTGTTGTTGTTGTTGTCGTTGCTGTTGTTGTTCTGAGTCCAGTTTCATTGTGTATTTCCAAATCTGTATCCATATGACAGACAAACAAAAGGGAAAATGCGTATATATGCTCTTTCACATTTTTACATGCGCGCAAGTCCGCCAATGCGTGTATGGACAATTTTCGTGAGGTCGCGCGCGCACACACACATACACACACACACAATCATCAATACATCATCATCATCATCATCATCATCATCATCATCATCATCATCATCATCATTGTTTTGTGTTTCATATTTACGGGGTAACTTTATTGTCATGGTTGAAATTTTTTTTAATGTAAATGTTTTTCTGTAGTAGTGGTAGTAGTAGCAGTAGTCGTACTACTACTACTACTACTACTACTAGTAGTAGTAGTAGTAGTAGTAGTAGTAGTAGCAGGAGTAGTAGTAGTAGGAGGAGGAGCAGCAGCAACAGTTGTAGTAGTAGTAGTAGGAGGAGGAGGAGGAGGAGGAGGAGCAGCAGCAGCAGCAGCAGCAACAGTAGTAGTAGTAGCAGCAGCAGCAGCAGCAGCAGCAGCAGCAGTAGCAGTAGCAGCAGCAGCAGCAGCAGTAGTAGTAGTAGTAGTAGTAGTAGTGTGGAGAGGGTAGGAGGAGGAAAAGGTGCTATTCTTTTTACTATTGTTCTCATCAATATAGTGAGAGTCTAGTTTATATAGATATGTGTATCAATGTGTGTTTTATGGAAGCAGCTTTTCTTTGGGTTGTTGTTGATGATGTTGTTTTTGTTGTTGTTAGTGGTGGTGGTGGTGGTGGTGGTGGTTTTGTTGTGCATGTTGTAGTTGTTGTTTTTAGTCGAGAATAATTCTAACCATTATCTTGATTGGGTGGCCTAAGACAAAGAAATCTTTGTTTCTTGTCGGCCATGGATCTGTGTGACTGAGACATTAAAGGTAAAGGTGTCCCATAACCTATGCGGTCGTTGAGGAGCGAGATATTAGATACCTCAGCTTTTCCAGGGGCCAGTATATTAAGGGCGGCGCCCATCTCCTCTCCCTCGCTGCTTTACCTTCCCTGAACCTAAAGAGGGCTAGGTACCCATTTACAGCTGGGTGAACTGGGGGACTATACTGTAGCCAAGGCGCGCAAATTCACCCCATCCACTTGGTAACCACACTCAATGCTGGGTAACCTTAGATTGGGAAAAGCGAGTGCTCTGACCATTACGTTGGTAATAAAAGCTAGATCTAGATCTGGATCTATAAGTGGTAGGCCAAGTGTGGAGGTAGATGATTAGGACTACAGTAAACAGCAACATAATGACGAAATTTAGATAACTATACAAACATCAGACCAAGACCGCAGATGAATGAACACACATGTTATTTAAAAATAGCGACACTGTAAATACTAAAGATACACAGACACACACGCGCGCGCGCGCACGCACGCACGCACGCGCCCACGCACGCACACACACACACACAAACACACACATTCTATACAGCTAGTGTCATAACATTTTAGAAAAGATTGAAACAGGTCCCAGTTTGCTTTATTGTAACTATATTTTGGAATCTTATCTTTGACATTTTCATTATGTGCTGACCTTCCATACAGTGTTATGATAATTGGTAAATGGTCACTTCCTAGCGAGTCACTGTAAGTTTCCCATGCGCAGTGCGGAGCTAGAATAGGAGAAATAAGGGATAGATCTATGGCAGTAGCTCTTTGAGTTGAAATATCTGGAATCCTAGTAACGCTTCCGTCATTAAGGAGGTATAAAGAAGAATCAACAATGTTTTCTAACAATCTCTTACTCGTAATAATTGAGACATTATCTTTTTCCCAGAAAGGAGAATGAGCATTGAAATCACCAGCTATTATCCATTTTTCTTTTGATATTTGTATAGATCTCACCAGTCGTTTATCTTATGTGGGCCCTTTTTGGGAGGTTGACAGAAAATTAAAATTA
>JAQIHA010000317.1:0-10000 GCA_028751875.1 Rapana venosa | reverse complement strand
TAACCCAATACTTATACCCCCTCACACAGTAGAAACAAAGGGAAAATAGCCCTTTTCAACCCGCCCCCCCCCCCAAAAAAAAAAAAAAAACCTCAACAAAAAACAAACAAATAGAAAGCCCTTTAAAAAAAACACCCCCCCCCCCTCCCCCGCACCCCCCAAAAAACCCAAACCAAAAACAAACAAACAAAAAAACAAAAAAAGAAAAACCAAACCCAAAAAGAAAAAAAGAAAAAAAGGAAAAAAGCAAACTAAAAACAAGAACAAAAAACAAACCAAAAAAAATAACAACAACCAAAATTAAAAGTCAAAAAAATGAACATCTACACATGTAAAAGGGTTTAACAACTTGCTACATTTTAAAAAAATATTGAAATGGGGAATTCATTAAACTTAGTCAGGGAAAAGCCAAAAAAGTTTTGAAAAATAAAGTATGAATCCTTTTTTGATAATAGAAAGAGAGAAAAAGGGAGAGAGAGGGGGAGAGGGAGAACAAAACGAGAGAGAGACGGAGGAGAAGAAGGAGAGAGAGAGGAGAGAGAGAAGAGAGAGAGAGAGAGAGAGAGAGAGAGAGAGAGAGAGAGAAAAGGAGAGAGGAAAAGAGAAGAAGGAAGAAGAGAAGAAAAAGGAAAAAATTTTTTAAAACGGAGGAGAGAAAAGAAAAAACTCAAACTCAAATGATTTTTTCACAAAAAGGCCTTTGGGCCCCCATACATGAAGGGGGTTGCCGAACTGCTTAGTTTTTTGGGTTTAAAAAAAAAAAAATAAAAATAAAATAAAAAAAAAAAAAAATAAAAAAAAAAAACCCACACACACAGAAAAATGTTACTGTAAACAAAGTCGCTAAAAAAAAATCACTTAATAATTTTATCTTTATTCTAAAAGTTTTACACAAATATAAGGTGGGGTGCGCAAAACCTCAGGTGATTGATGCCAGGAGTAACAGATTCAAAATAAAATTTAGGGTCTACATTTTTAAACGGGTTATTTTCTGCCTAAAAACCCTCAAAAATGGACAGCCAAAACAAAAATGTACTCATCCCCTTGGTGCTTGCTTACTAATGGGCATGCACTGAGGCGTCAATACATGTTTCTGTATCTGAATTATGAAACAAATATCTGAAACACCAAGTCTAAACTTAGAAAATTTCTTTTCCAAAATTTTTATCCATATCATTTTTTAGATAAGGTTTGACATCATGCAAATTATAAATTGTCTTCTTTAAAAATCTTTCACTCTTTGTAGATTACCCATTGTTGCCATCAGCGTCAATCAATTTTTCCCTAAAAAGCTTTAAAAAAATCTCCAATTTTCCGACTCCTTGATTGAGCCAAAAAAAATCAAACCCCAGTTCAACAAACAGGTACGTATTTGTGTTGCCCAGTTTTTTTTCCCTTTTGACATCTAGATAAAAAGCATCTTGTAGGATTTAAAGGTGCCTCTTCATTCTATCAGAACTTAACCCCAATATTAATGATCTTACAGCAGCTTAAAACAGAAGGGTTCTTTAGTTTCACTTTTAAACAAGATCATTTTGGTGTACGGTTATCGAAGTAAAAATGTTTAAAAAGCAAAAGGTGCCCTTATTCACAATGGTTCAGCTGCTCAACCCCAAAATTCTGAACCAAAAAACACAGTGGGTTTATTTGTGCATCAAATATTTATGAACAAGTCAAAGAGTTTTTTATTCAATTTTCGTAGTTTTTTTTAAACACAAATAAAAGCTTCGTTTTCGATTGCCAGATCTTTACATCTTTGGGAAAACAGCTTAGTAGAAAAAAGTTTCCCTAAATTTTTTATATACTTTAACACAGGCAGATATTTCCCCTTGTCACCATTTTTTTGAGCAGCTAAATATCCTCCTTTTCTGAAAACAACGTTTTATCTTCTCAGTTAACCTTAAATCCGTGATTTGCAGCACTGTTTAAGTGTTTTAACTCTTTTGTAAGCCTACAACTGTTTCGATGCAGGATAAATCATCCAAGAAAAGAATAAACAACCTGGAAATCTTGGGGGAAAGTGCCCCTGTTTCCCCTTTTTGATGATGTCTCTGGTAACCATTGTTTAAAAACAGAAAACATAAGGGGACAACTCCCCCTGTTAACACAGTGGTACAGTATTTATTCGCACTTTATTTCCCACATCTTTTTCTGCTTCGGACATTCTGATACATGGCTCTAAAAATGAAATAGTTTACCCTTCACACTTTTTCAGGAGAATAGGCCACACAAGTTCCTTTTAAAAGAATCAATGCTTTTTAAAAATAAATTAAATGCTACATAAGCTTACGGTTAGCCAACTGTTTCTGTAAAAACGCAAGCAGAGAAAAATTAAATTTATTGGAGAAACCCTCTCTTAAAACCAGCTTGGTGCTCTCTGTAAAAAAAATTATTTTTAAAACCCCATTCCGTAACTATTTTTTAATATGTACTAAAACTTATACTTATGTCTGAAGGCCCCTGGGTTTTATTAGGGTTTCAAACTCCCCTTTTTATGCAATTTGTTATAGATTCGCCCATTTATTAAAAAAGCCCATCATCAAAATTTTTTGTTGAATATTTTTAAAAGGGAAAAAGCAAAATATTTTCACCTCCATATTTTGCAAATTCCCCAGGATTGATCAGGACCGGCGTTTCTCAGTCTTTAATTTTCAAAGGCCCCTAAATTTATCTTTAGTTTTGGGCGATCAAAATTTCCTCAGTTCCTCACTGTAACTCATTTTCATGGATTTGAAATGGTTTTTTCTCCAACGGGTTTTTGAAATGTTAAAAACCTCTGTAAAAAGAATACTATTTTGGCTGCTTTTCTAAATAAAGCCTTCTTAACACTTTCCAGAACTGGATTTGAGAAAGTGATGGACAACATATCTGCAAGTAAGGTTTTTTATACTGTTTCTTTTTTGTTCAAGATGCATTTATTTCCCCCTTCTTGTGACACAGTACCGTTTTTGTCCTCATTCTTAATGTTTTTCGGAAAGTCTTCAGAATTTTTTCTGACCTTATTTTCATACTTTTTCATTCATTTTCAAAAACCAAGTTCTTTGGGCCTTTTTTGATATGAAATGTTTCTTCTCAATCAGCCTGGTTTTTATGAAACCCTTTTAAACAAATCTAAAGCTTCTTAATGTTCCCTTCAATCATCTGAAAGGGCTTTTAATAAAAATTTACACTGTTCACATCTGGGAGATTTTCTTTATAAACTGAGAGTTTGTTTTCATCCCATACAAACTTTTCCATAACAGGGGGCTTCTCTTTTCCCACCTCTTTTAATATGGATTAATATAAAAAATTCAACGGAAGGTGTGGGAAATCAAACGCTCCAGCAACAAACAAACGACATGAGTAAAAAAATTGAGAGAACAAATCATTGACACAAAAAAAATATCATAACACTACTCCTCCATCAGAGATGTATGTATAGCGCCTTGTTGGTCACCATTACATACGCCTTTTAGAATTTGTAAACTAAGCAGTGCACTATTCAATAGAAATTTCCCTAATTTTTGATAACATAATCTTCAAAATTACGATTTGCTGTGAGAGACTACTTTTATTTGGACTCTGAACTAAAGTCTTGTCTCCCTGTGACAAGAAAAGTTGGGGGCCTGCTGTTTAAGTCTCCAAATTATTATATCTACTTCATCCAGGGGGAAACCCACAATTACTAAACATTCTTCCAACCCATAGCAATTCTTATCTTTGCAAACGTTAAAAAAAGGCGAACCTTAGGGGGGATATATACACCAAGCAAAACTTTTTGCTGTACACAACAGAGATTTGTCAAAGAAAAATGCAAATATGGAAAGGAACATCTAAACAATTTCAAAGGGGAATAACTCATGCCTTATTAAACAAACTAAACCATAATCGCCTCCTTGATGGCTAATTTAATTGCTGACTTCGAAGGCCTTGAAACCAGTAAAAAACATCTGGCGGGACTTTTTCCCCAGGAACTTTCTTCAGGGCATTAGTCAAAGCTACGACAAAGTACAAAAATCTCTATCAGCCAGTTTGACAACATCCTTTACGTTCCAAGACAAAAAGGGAAAAAAATTTATTGTTTTTTTCGTATTGCCACAATTCCATTGATCCCACCCTCAAGACGACACTTTCCCAATTACAAATTTACTGAAAAAACAGGGCATTTAGCTTTTTAAACAGTGGTTAAAGAAAGGTCTTTTTTAAAAGGCCTACAATACTCAGGGTCGCTTGTGTTGCTGTAGGTCAAAGTAACCTGTCTTTGTCTACCCTTGTGTGGTGAAGTGTCAGCCCCTGCATCAAGCCCACTTTGGGTAAACCCTATTACATGAGGGTTCTAACTGAGGCTGAGTGACGGGTCTGTTTAACTTTTTTCCCACCCCCCCGTAAAATTTAGACATGGCAGGTATTGTAGGGCCGGCCAACAAGATATACCCTTCTTTTAAGATTTAAGGGTCATCTTTCGCCATTAATTTATCAAATGTCAAAAAACCATTTCACATTTTTTCCCTCTGCCTCACTCTTCAAGTATGGGGGGCAGTTGTGCCCAAAATCTTAAAGTTTTGGAAAAATGTCGTCTACAAAAAAACTTGAAACCCTTTTAAACGAGTTTTAGCCTTCAATATTCTAAAAATTATTTGATAAAAACAACACCTGGCAATTGGAAGTTGGGTTTAGAATTTATCCTTGCACACTATCAAAATTAACATCAGCTAACCCCCTTTTTTCTGAAAGAAGATTTTTTACAAAAATTTCACAATCAGCTAGTTTGTTACTTTTCTTTTTTCCATGCCATGAATAAATTATGTTTTTGTCTTGACCCGGCCTTCTTGATCGTTGCTTTCTTTTTTTAGTTTTTCCCTCTGTCATTAGTTTGTATTTGATTGTTTTAATGCAAATTTTCAGCCCTAAGATTGTTCACTTTTTTTCGATAAAACAATTTTCTCCTTCAAAGGGATTAAACACTGTTTGTCAACAACTGTATCTCTTCTTTATAATCTCCGTTGTTGACTTAAAGGTTTTCCACTTCTCCAACTTGGTCGTATCGTGGTAAATGTACATAGAGCCACTGTAGGGGAAAAACCCTTTTCTACAGTTAGGTTTGTAGGGGGCTGGCGGTACTTGGAGGGGTTAGTTTTCCGTGCATTTTTCCCGCTATGGGCTTCGCCCCCAGCACCACTCGTCAAGCTGGTTTGCCTCAATTTTGTTTCCCTTGGCCTGCGGTTTAGGGGGGGGGGTCCAGGGTTGGTTCCCATCACCACACCGAAGCAAAGGCCCCCCAGAGAGATAGGTGAGGGGCGTCCTAAAGTACACCGTTCGCCTGCTTTTTAGCGTCAGTGGGGTCGAATGGGCCCATTTAAATTTTGCCCGTTTGGAATGAAGCAGGCGAATATCCGCAAAATGCCCCCCAGACAGCCCAACAATGCAGGGGTTTCCCATCCCCTTATCTAACTGTATCAAAAAATGAAAAATAAGGCCCCTTAAAAACTAGCTACTATACACAAAAAACTAGAGCAATTTTTTGTACGTCTTTACCTTCACATTAATGCAGCCCCCCCAAAAAAGAAGAGAGAAAAGGAGAGAGAGGGGAAGGAGAGAGAGAGAGAGACGCTTTGAGCTTTGACCCTTTTACCAATTTTTTGTCATTCCCAATGGGGCCCATTGACAAGGGGGGGTTTTACACGACTTTCTTTTGTAAAAACAAATAAAAACAAGAAAAAACCATGATGCATTTAAGTAATGGGGAAAACCAAAAAAAAAAAAATGAGCTCTTATGAACGGATACGACTTTTTAAACCCGCATAAACTCAGTTTCAAAAGAAAACAAAGTAATAACAAGGATGAACAATAGGAACCTAAGCAGTAAAAAATAATGAAAATAGCTTTTAGAAGCTATATTAACATCCTTGACATTGTATGTGAAATTTTCAAAAAAATATTCTTGCGGATACTTACAGCGTAATTATACTGTTTTTTATGTGTTTAAAAAATGCGGAGTTTACATAATAAAAAGTTATTTAGTTTGTCACAAAATGTTTAAATAATTGGAATTAGCGTAAAATTTTCTAAATTTCAGTGCTTCAGCAATAAACTTTGCAACCAAATTTGATCCAATACATCATCGGGCGAAAGATAGAAAAAAAAAAACTTCCCTTTGGAAGTTCTAGATTGAGAAAAACCCCGTTTTCACTATGGAAACATATGATTGACAGTGAACAGGAAAATGCACTTCATCATCAAGAATATGCCACCAAAAGGGGTGGGAACTGTGTGGAGTTCAGGTTAAACCATCTTTTGTTTGCTTGAAACCGAGTGTTCTTAGCGAAAACTTGCATAAATTACGATGCCATTTGTCAGGCATTCAAAGATACTTTTTAGCTTGAAAGCACACTTGAACGAAAAAAACGCAGTTTTTTACTTTTCTTTCCTGTCCCAGTGCCAATTTGTTTTAAAAGAAAAATGAGGTCTTTCAATTGAAAAAAAAACCCTGCTCGTACCTACTTCCCCGAGACAACCACCGATTCCCAAAAACCATTTTCTATAAAAACATTTTAACTTTTTATGCCAATTCTTCTTTCCCAGCTCCCTTTGTATAACCATCATTCAAAAACTGCCCACATAAACTGCCCGGAAGTTTTCATGTTTAGCAGTACTTAATACACTTAACAACGTTCTGATGTTTAAAGGGAAACTTCCGTTTTTCCTATAGTACAGTATTTGGAAAGGGTTGGGGCTTTTTAAAAAACGTTTGTTGCATTGTAGATTTTTTTATTTTTGGATTAGCATAAGTCCCATTTTCAATGCATTGTAAATAAAGGTTCATTTGAACATTTAAAAAAATTTCCTAGAAAGAGGAAATTTCTAGCACAGAATTTCCAGAAAGGGGATCTATTTTTCTGATGGCCCCCCCCGGATCCCCGGGGGGAGAAATATGTTTCTTGATGATGGCTTGATGAAAAAAAGATGTACCATCTGAAAAAAAAAATTGACTTGACTTTTAATTGATTGACACATGAACACACACACAAACACCACAAAAACACACAACCACACACCAACTACACTCTACACAAAGAACACGTGGCTTAAGGGAAGGCCCCTTTTGGGAAAATACCTAGGGGTGGTTCAAATCCCATTTTAACCCCCAAATTTTTTTTCACAATCCATCAACTGAAGACGTTCACCGGTCCTCCTTTTTTTATAAAACATGTAAACAAGGGCCCCCGAACAATATCAAAAACCTGTAACAAAAAAATAAATAGAAAAAATTCAATAAAATTTTAAAAGAAAAAAAATCCTAAGCGCCAAAAAAAAACAAAACGCTTGCATTCAAATCATTCGCACGTGTGGCCCTTGACCCAAAAAGATTTTAGATTTTTAAAGCACACTGCAACACACACACCACACACACCAAACACGAGCGAGGGGGGCACGCGCACATACACACCTCCACACACGGCGCCACACGGACGTACAACGCATGCACAAACACAGGCAAGTTGGTTAGGGCATTACATTCCCCCCTGATTTCTTACCCAGGTTCGAATCCCTTCAAGGGGGATATTTTCTCCGAAGTTAACACAGGCCGATCCCCTCCCCCCAAGGTCCTTTTTTGGACTATAAACCAAGGTCCCTGTGCGAAAGCACCAGAACATCCGCGCACACGTTTAAAAAACCCGCCCCCACTTTTTTGGAAGAGTAGGATTTGTGGCCGGTGGAAAAAAGATGAAAAAAAGTACAGAAGCTTCACAAAGGGGCTGGATGTAAGAAAGTACATAAGTGGTTATTCCATTATCCTCAAAATAAATGAATAAAACACAAGAATAACAAAGAAATACACACACATGCACGCACGCATGTACACGAACACACGCACGCACAAACACAAACACACACACACTCACACACAAAGGCAAGCTATTCTTTTCTTAAAAACGACTACAGAACAGTCAGTAATTCTTTTATTGAAAACGACTACAACACGTGTTAAACAATCAGTAATTCCTGTATTGAAAACGACTACAACACGTTTTAAACAGTCAGTTATCCCTTTATTGAAAACGACTACAGTACTGTCAGTAATTTCTTTATTCAAAACGACTACAGTTCGCGTTAAACAGTCAGTAACTCCTGTATTCAAAACGACTACAACACGTGTTAAACAGTCAGTAATTCCTGTATTGAAAACGACTACACCACGTTTGGGTAGCTCCAAGGCAAGTTATTCCTTTATTGAAAACTAGGGGAAGGAATAGCCTGGTTTGGTTAGAGCATTGCACATTTGTGCTTGTGACCCTCTCACGATCTGCTGACCAGGACTGAATCCCACCCAAGGGAATATTTTCCCTCTGAGCTTAATGTCAGTGGATTCCACTCCCCGCCCCCAAGTCCTTTGATGAGGCTATAAACCAAGGTGTGGTGTTCCAACTCAGCAGAATATCTTGTCACAAGTTAAAACCTGTTCCACTTTTGGAAAGAGCAGGTTATTGGTGGAAACCGATGACCAAATTTACAAAACTGCATACACTCGGGGACTAGATGTTAAAAAAAGCACATGCATGCTTATTCCATTATCCACGAAATAAAAGAATGAAACACAAGAATATAAAAAAAGAAATAACACAAATGCACGCACGCACGCACGCACACACTCACTCACTCACGCATGCACTCACACAAAGGCAAGCTATTCTTGTACTAAAAACAGAACAGTCAGTAGTTTCTTTCTTGAAAACGACCACAGCTAGTGTTCAACAGTCAGGAGCCCTAGGCTATTTCAAACAAGCGGAGCCTGTTGTTCTCCAGGTCAGATATTGCATGCTGGGTATTGTTGTATCATACACACTACAAGCCATACTGAGCCTGCTCTTTTACAAACAAAAATAAAGGATTATAATTATAGAGCTCACACCTATACATAGCCGACGCCATAGCCGAGTAGTTAAGATGTTAAAATTCAATCCTATGGGTCTATGAAATCGTGGGTTTGAATACCGGTGGTGTCTGATGAAGTTTATAATTAAACTGGGTTTACGCTAAGAAGGTGTAGTTTAATTAGGATTATTTCGAATATTTTGGATGGAAGAGAAATGACGTGAGATGTAGCAGCAGAGTTACATGTCAGTCAGTATTTAGCATGTGTGTCCACTAGGCTTACTATAGGGAGGGTATGTTCATCAGGATTATCTCAAATCATTGTGGAGGGCGTGTGATTTCTCTTCCCTGAAATAAATTCAAAATAATCCTGATTAAACTCCACCTTCCTGGCATAACCCTAGTTTAATTATAAAATTATTTCTCGTCTATTTCTCGTACAGGTAAATCACGAGAGACTTTATCGACCTAGTGGACATACAATTACAACAGTTTTCAAGACACATCCAACATACCTCATCCAAAGAAAAAGCAATTTTGCAACAAATTGATGAAGCATTGATCAGTGAAGACTTACTATGTACAACAAAACCCAATTCAAATATTGTTTTGTAAGGTAAGTGTCCAAAACCGACTGTCCAAAGTTTGGAATAACAGCTTTGCTATAATATTTACAAAACGTTTTCTGACTACCCAGCCTGCCGCCTTCATGATTGATGCAAGGGATGCACCATGACTGGCAGCTGCTCTGGTACTGGCAGCACGTGTACTGTGGCTTCCATATTTTGAGGTATCTATGCCTGTCATTTCAAACACCGTTTTCACCCAACAGAAACGTTTCCCTGGAAATAGGGTCGTAAGATTTAATAAAGCTGATCAACAGTTCTGAACCTTTCCGTAGCTCCCTTGTGACCTCCAGATATCTATGGAGATGTTTCACCAAATACAGTTTACCATTGTTAGGGAATGACAAGATATTTGCTGGGTCTGTGTGGACACCTGGCTTTGTATGTTTCTGTTTCCCAGAGAAAAAATTTACACATCTATTGGATAAGTTTAACTCATCCACTTACATTTATGTAAAGCTTGACCTCTTTGCCTCGTTTTGAGGACAAAAAACGTTACAATGCTCAAAGTCAAAATACTG
>JAQIHA010000316.1:0-14474 GCA_028751875.1 Rapana venosa | reverse complement strand
CTCGATCTTTCTAAAGGAAATTTTGTGGCAACAAACAGTCATGACCAGAACCAGAAGCATGGGGTAAGTATTGCCGACAGGTCCTCTCACGGCTGCCAAAGCACCCAGAAAAAGACAAGCTCAAGCCTCAAAAAGACAAACGGCGACAAATCAACGAACCAAGTGACAACCAGCTGTGCAGTCCAGCAAACCCTTGAAGTGGACAGCTCTTGCCACTTACTGAACGCGTCATCTTCACCATCTGTTGCAGTGAGTTCCATATTGGATCTAAAATCTGTAATCATAAATTTATGGGAACCCATTGCAAATCTAGAACCAATGGTATGTAAACAAAAATGACATGAA
This sequence comes from Rapana venosa, assembly GCA_028751875.1. NCBI lineage: Eukaryota > Metazoa > Mollusca > Gastropoda > Neogastropoda > Muricidae > Rapana > Rapana venosa. The sequence goes on along the minus strand of JAQIHA010000316.1, from coordinate 14,129 downwards.
GCTAAGGAGAGCACCTTGTCCGGCTTGTGATTGGCTGCTGCAATCACGTGTCCGGAATCCGCCATCTGGTTTTTTGTCTGCTACGACAGAACGGCCCGACCGAACGGCCTGTCGTATTGTTTGATAGATGATAGATGATAACTTTCCCCATCTGCAATGAAGAGATGCTGCACTGGCTAAGTAGGTAAGTGATGCTTACGGCGTGGTCTTTCCGCGCGTTTTTCCTCCATTGCGTTGATACGATGGAAGCACTCAGCACCATGAACTTCTCAAGTGAGTTTTTTTCGTGTTTTGATCGAGAAGCGTTAAACTATTACAAAAAGTTAGTGACATCTGTAGTAAGATGTGTGGATACCATAAAAATTGTTATAATTGTCAGAATTGTGTGTGTGTATGGGAGGGTGGGCGGGTGCAAGTGTGTGTGTGTGTGTGTGTGGTGTGTGTTGTGTGCGTTTTATTGGTGAAGTGGTGGTATTTTGGGGGTGGGGCAGGGTGATGATGAGTTGTGATTGTTATTATTTTAATTGTATTCTAATTTTAAAGTCAGGGGACTAAATATTGTTTTGTTTTTTTACTATGATGTTGTTTACATGTATGTTTTTATGTTTAATGATTCATAATGGTGTTTGTTATATTTGCTGTTGATTTTAAAATTGTGATTGTTATTATTCTAACTAGATTTCAATTTTAAAGTCATGGGATTAGTTGTTTGTTTTTTTACCACGATGTTTACATTTTTATGTCTTATGTTTAATAACTTATAATTGTGTTTATTTTTTATAATTGCTGTTGATTTTAAAAATTACATGAATGATTGTTGTTGTGTACTGTGATGTCCTGTCTACTTGTTGTGCACCACAAATGAATTTCTCTCTGTGAGATAATAAAGTATTCTGATTCTGATTCTGAATTCTCATTCACAGATTAGACAAGAAAGGTGTCAGTGGCACCCCAAAGTCAGGCCTAAAGTTAATTAATTATGCAGTGTCATATCATTTTTGTTTGTTGATTGATTTATTTTTTTGCAGGCTGATTTCTCTTTCTTTTTAAATTGAAATCGTAATAGATAGCTAGATATCAGTTTACTAGAGTGTCAAGTTTAATGGAAAATTAAACAATAAAATTATAAGTTTGGGGGAAAAATAAGTATAGGAGACAGACAAATAAAACTCATGTTTTATGCATAAATTAATATTATGTATTTTGAGAGCAAAAACTATTCAGTCACTCATCTTGTAAAGTAATTCATTCATTTTTTTTTTTCATTATTAGCTTTGTGCTTAATATTTTGTATATTGTGTTATGTATTTTCAGTTTAAAAGTAGATGTCAACTGCTTAATGTTTTGCTTGTGGCTGCACACATATTATTTCATACATTATGAAATAAACTTGTTTAAAGAAGAAGATGACAACAACAATAATAATTGGTCACAAAAACATGCAAGGCCTCTCTATTTTTCTTGTATTGTCAACTCAGTGTCTCCAAAAAGACAATTTGTACAAAGTGACATCAACATTGCAGGTAATACACATCCTGAGCAGCCACTGCCAAGACGAGTAGAAAAGCCAAGTCGGTTTGAAAAGGAGATGAAGTGGTTCAGAGAACCATTTGAACGCCCACCCATGTCCAACCATTTGTGGGAAACAATGTGCCAGCATCTCATCTGATTTCGTTCTCTGATTTTTGAGAATGAGGCTTTGCAAATGCTGCCACAGTATGGTAAGATTTTTTTTCTTTGTTCCGAAGAGAGAGAGAGAGAGAGAGAGAGAGGAGAGAGAGAGGAGAGAGAGAGAGAGAGAGAGAGAGAGAGAAGAGAGAGGGAGGGATAGACAGGGAGGGGGAGAGAGAGGGAGGGAGAGAGCTTGTGTGTGTGTGGTGTGTGTGTGTGAGAGAGAGAGAGAGAGGAGGGGGGGGGGGGGTAGACAGGGAGGGGGAGTGAAGAGAGGGAGGGAGAGAGCTTGTGTGTGTGTGGTGTGTGTGTGAGAGAGAGAGAGAGGGGGGGGGGGATAGACAGGGAGGGGGAGAGAGAGGGAGGGAGAGAGCTTGTGTGTGTGTGGTGTGTGTGTGTGAGAGAAGAGAGGGGGAGGGATAGACAGGGAGGGGGAAAGAGAGGGAGGGAGAGAGCTTGTGTGGTGTGTGTGTGTGTGTGTGTTGGAGAGAGAGAGAGAGAGAGAGGGGGGGGGTGAGGATAGACAGGGAGGGGGAGAGAGAGGGAGGGAGAGAGCTGTGTGTGTGTGGTGTGTGTGTTGTGTGTGTGAGAGAGAGAGAGAGAGAGGAGAGAGAGAGAGAGAGAGGGGAGGATAGACAGGGAGGGGGAAAGAAGGGAGGGAGAGAGCTTGTGTGTGTGTGGTGTGTGTGTGTGTGTGTGAGAGAGGAGAGAGAGAGAGAGGGGGAGGGATAGACAGGGAGGGGGAGAGAGAGGGAGGGAGAGAGCTTGTGTGTGTGTGGTGTGTGTGTGTGTGTGTGAGAGAGACAATGACAATGACAATATTTTATTGTAATAAGCTGTTAAAGCCCATTTACAAGGGGACAGTGGAAGGGGACTGGGCACAAAACACGTATTTTCAGAAATACAGATGTATCATTTCTACAGCCCAAATGGTCGACATGGCATGGATTCCACGACATGGTGAAGTGTTTTACATTACGATTCAGATGAATTGGTGCCTAACACTTTCGCCCATTGCTAATGGGGAAAGGGAGGGGGGAGGGTAACAACAACCACAAACATCATTTAAACACCGAGTCTGTGACAGGGCTTCCTGTCCCTACATTCCGTCTGATCCGGTAAACTCATGCTCTTTCCAACACGTGAAAAACCTAACTCACAATATGCCTAACCTCCTGTTTTGCTCTCTCTCTCTCTTCTCTCTCTCTCTCTCTTCTCTCTCTCTCTCTCTCTCTCTCTCTCTCACACACACACACACATATGCACACACATATGCATGCACACACGCACACACACACGCACGAACACACACACGCACGAACACGCACACACGCACGCACAAACACACGCACGCACACACACATGCACGAACATACACAACACACACATACACGCACGCACAAGAGGGTGCGCATGCACACACACACACACACACACTCACACACGCACATATACAGGCAACCACAGTCACTTCTAACCCAGAAAAAATCTGATAGCATCCATCATAACATGTAAAACATCCAGTCCAGCACTAATTCTGTCTTTGATTCTGTCACGATCGGCAGGTTTCCACAGGTGCAGCTTGGAATAAATGTCTTTTTCCTCCTGAGTCAGTTGCCTGGTGTTCTTTTTTGCAAACCAAAAGTAATCAGCAGGGTTGTGAATGTCATCTGTCCAGATAAATTGAAAAATCATATCTTCACTTTCACAAATGATAGTATCAGGTATTTCATCAGAGGTATACACATTAAGAAGTCCTTGTTTCTAGAAACGTCCCTGAGATTTCTCTGCAGGGATCTGTTTCTCAGCCCACCCACATAGTTCTTTATAGTATCTCCACTGTAGCCTGCATCCCGAATCTGATCTAGATATTCGTCACAGTCCTCCCCCTCCATCGTAATGTCAGGTACAGGCACCTCAACCAGGTCAATTCCACCTTGTTGTTCAGCGACTGTGTCAGCTTCCAACACTGTGACAGCACTGACGCACGGCGATAATCATGTGTGGGAAGCACCGATTGCGAAGGCATGTGGTTTGGAGAGGCTGGGGTGTTGGTGTGTGAGACAGACTGGGTGATGGGGGGTGTTGGCATAAACAAACTTGGCGAAGTTTCGAATGGGAACAATGCACTTGCCTTGTCTTCTTGCCTTTCCTCTGTCTGTCTCCTCTCCTCTGCCCGTCTCCTCTCCTCTGTCTGTCTCCTCTCCTCTGTCCTTCGTCGGTCCCTGTTGGTCTGACTGGGAGGCTTTCTGCGGAAGTACACAGGTGTTTGTTGACCCGCCATGTTCCCATCACTTGAGCCAGCCTTCATTCGAAGCACAACAGTCGTTTGCTCGCCTTCTCCACAGACCTTCCATGAGGTGATGCAGTGTTGTTGCAGCAGGGCACCTAGCGTCACTTCCAGCGTTGTTGGTAACCCGACAACTGGCATGGTGCTGGTTTATTTGGCAATTTAAACACAAAATTTACACAGCAAAATTTCGACCTGCCTATATCCAAGGGAGATCACCCCGAGCTCCGCGTGTGTGTGTGGAGAGAGAGAGAGAGAGAGAAGGAGGAGAGAGAGGAGATGAGAGAGAGAGGGGGGAGGGATAGACAGGGAGGGGGAGAGAGGGGAGGGAGAGAGCTTGTGTGTGTGTGGTGTGTGTGTGTGTGTGAGAGAGAGAGAGAGAGGGGGGGGGGGGAAGGGGGGAGACAGGGAGGGAGAGAGAGAGGGAGGGAAGAGCTTGTGTGTTGTGTGGTGTGTGTGTGTGTGAGAGAGAGAGAGAGAGAGGGGGGGGAGGGATAGACAGGGAGGGGAGAGAGAGGGAGGGAGAGAGCTTGTGTGTGTGTGGTGTGTGTGTGTGTGAGAGACGCTTTGACGCTTTGACCAATTTATTGTCATTGCCCAAAGTGGCCTATTGACAAGGGGGGTTATACACGACTTTCTTTTGTAAATACAAATAAATACAAGAAAAATCACATGATGCATTTAAAAGTAACGAAAACCAAAAAACCAAAAATGAGCTCTTATGAACGGATACGACTTTAAGCTGTGACGTAAACTCAGTTTCAAAATGAACACAAAGTAGTAACAAGGATGAACAATAAGAACCAATAAGCAATAACTAAAATAATGAAAAGAACATTCTAGAATGCTATATTAGACCATCCATTGACATTGTATGTGAAATTTTCAAAAATATTCTTGCTGGAGACTACAGCGTAATTATAAATGTTTCTTTATGTGTTTCACAAATGCTGGAGTTTACATAATATAAATGTTACTTTAGTTTAGTCACAAATGTTAAGCTAATTGGAACTTAGCTGTAATTGTCTTAATTTCAGTGCTTCAGCAATAAACTTTGCAACCGATTTGATCACAATATCATCATCGGACGATAAGATAGAAAAAATATCTTGCCTTCGGAAAGCTTCTAGATTGAGAACACCACAGTTTTCACGTATGGAAACATATGATTGACAATGAAACAGGAAATGCACTTCATCATCAAGAATATGACCACACATAGGACATGGGAACTGTGTGGACGTCTCAGGTTGAAACCATCTTTTGTTTGCATTGAAGCCGAGTGCTCTTAGTCGAAATCTTGCATAAATTAGTCGATGCCATTTGTCAGTGACTATTCGAAGATACTTTTCAGCTTGAAAAGCACACTTAAATGAAAAAAACCAGCAGTATTTATCTTTACTTTCCATGTCCGAGTGCCAATTTTGTTTAAATGAACAAATGAGTCTGTCTTTCAATTCAGAAATAAACCCATGCTCGCTACCTACTTCCTGAGACAACCACACGATTCCAAAACCATGTTCTGATAAAAACTTTTTAACTTGATATGCCCAATTCTTCTTACCCAGCTCCATTTGTATAACCATCATGTCATAAGACTGCCTACATAAACGTGACCCTGGAAGTTTCAGTAGTTTTAGCCAGTATTTAATACACTTAACAGACGTTCTGATGTTTAAAGGATATCTTCCCGTTTCTCCATATAGTACAGTATTTGACGAATGGATTGGGACATTTAAGAAACGTTTGATAGCATATGTATGTATTTTTCCATTTGTGGATTAACAGTAAGTCCCCATATTTCAGATGCATATGTAAGTAAAGGTTCTATTTGAACATCAAACAATTTCCAAAATAAAGAACAATCTACTGAATTCAGCTTTCGTAACGTTTTTAAGATTTCGATTAGGGTACACCTTTTTTCCCTTTCCTGCAACATTCACGCCATGCAACATTCAAACTTAGCTTCGTTGAAAATGTCATCCCTAGGTACTTATAAGAATTCACGACTTTCACTTCAGCATTTCCATAAAACCATTTTTCACGCACTGATAAATGTCCACCCATTCTAAAAATCATGATGTTCGTTTTTTCCATATTGACTGATAAATCTAGGCGATCTGCCTCTTCCTTTAATATATCTAGCTGGTTTTGTAAACCTAGTACCGTGTCAGACAAGAGAATCATATCATCGGCAAATAGTAGTAAAAATACCTCCATTGCTCCTGAGATAAACTGAATACCATGTTTTCCTTTTTTTTGTTAATTCAACGGCTAATTCGTTTACAAAAAAAGAAAATAATTGTGGACTTAAAAATACAGCCCTGCTTCACTCCTTTTGGACATTCGAAATATTCCGAATAAATCATATCCTGCGCGTACACATGCTAATACTGATTTATATACACTCCTTAGTGCCATATATAATTTACCGTTTATTCCATTTTTACGCAGAACAGTCCATAAGATATTACGATTAACAGAATCGAACGCCTTACGAAAATCGACAAATGCAACAAATTTAGTTTTTTATTTGATTGCAAGTATTTTTGAACAATAGAGTATAGGTGTAATATATGATCAGTAGTACTATAATTTGCTCGAAAACCTGCTTGTTCTTCAAGCAGTTTTTCATTCTCTTCAGCCCATCTAGTTAACCTTTTATTCAAAATATAAGTATATATTTTGCTGACGATGCTAGTGAGGGCTACTAAACGATAATTGTCTGTTTTAGTGCTGTCGCCTTTTTTGTAAATAGGAATAATTATAGACTTGGCCACTCCAAAGGGAAAGCACCTCTTTCAAAAACATCGTTGAAGAGTTGAGTTAGGAAGGAAATAACAATTGAGTTGGCGTTTTTTTAGCATTTCGCCTATTATTTTGTCTGGACCAGCACTTTTTTCTTGTTTTTTAAATGCTGGATACTGGCAATAACTTCATTTTCTTTGATAGGATCATTAAACAATGGTTCGAAATCATCATCTTCTTCCGTTACATATATATCCATCTGTGTTACACATCATCCGAGCTGTTAACATGTGTGTGGTGTGTGGTGAGAGAGAGAGAAGAGTGAGAGAGAGAGAGAGAGAGAGAGAGAGAGAGAGAGAGAGGATGAGAGAGAGAAGAGAGGAGAAAAGAGAGGAGAGAGAACAAGGACGCACACACACGCCCCTCAGACACCCACACCCACCCACCCACTTCAGGTGCAAAAAGATGGAAACTAGAACTACCGGTACCTGCGTAAAAAGCTACACAACGCATAATAACATTCGAGGGCATATAGATCTCTCAGTTTGTGAACTGGAGGATTGCTTTTGTTTCAGGTTCTACTCCCGATGAACTGGCTGTGCTGTGTGGGGAAGGGTCTGAAGGATGGCTGCTGTCCAGCCACATTGTCTGGGTACTTGATGAGCTGAACAAGGTCTCCGATACAACGGTTTCTCTGTGCCTTAACTTAGCAACCATCAATGACCTCACAGGACTCCAGCGCAGACGACCCATCCGCCATATAAAGAGACTGACATTTGTTGTAAATGTTGGACGAGAGAACAGCGGCACATTTATAGGCACCAGCACCAAGTCCGGGAACCATTGGACCCTGGTGTCTGTCAACTTAGAGAACAAGGGGTACCCAGTCGCCATATACTGCGACACACTGGGGTGGGAGCCCCCAGCAGATCTGGGCGAGAAGCTTTGGCCTTTTCTGTCTTTTTTTGACTGTGGCCCTTTGCTCCCAATCCACATTTCCGTAGCACATGATATGTCACAGGTGCGAGGTAGGCACACATGCACACAACTGTGCCTGAATTATCCAATTCAGGTGTGCTCTGATGTGTGTGGGGTAATTGCCCTCATCTGTGCTGTCATCTCTGCTCTTGACATGGGACTGTTCAGGGAACTGACTGGACCATGCACAAGCCCCCCAAATTGTACGTACCTCCACAAACCATCAAGGTATGCGAGGTATTTCAGAAGGGTCTTGATGACATGGTTTGCTGCTGAGAAGATTGACATGACATTCATTGTGCCAGCTACAAACAAACCCACAGACACAGCTACAGGCAACACAACAGGCACAAGCACTTCCCCACCCAAAACATCAGGCAACACATCAGGCAAAAGCACTTCCCCACCCAAAACATCAGGCAACACATCAGGCACAAGCACTTCCAAACCCAAAACATCAGGCAACACATCAGGCAAAAGCACTTCCCCACCCAACACATCAGGCAACACATCAGGCACAAGCACTTCCCCACCCAAAACATCAGGCAACACATCAGGCACAAGCACTTCCAAACCCAAAACATCAGGCAACACATCAGGCAAAAGCACCTCCCCACCCAACACATCAGGCAACACATCAGGCAAAAGCACCTCCCCACCCAACACATCAGCAAACACATCAGGCACAAGCACTTCCAAACCCAACACATCAGGCACAAGCACTTCCAAACCCAACACATCAGGCAACACATCAGGCAAAAGCAACACCCGACCTAACACATCAGGCAACACAACAGGCACAGGCACTTCCCCACCCAACACTGCAAGCACTAAACCACCCTTAGAGAATGTACACCCACCATATCTTCAGAAGGCAGTAGAAAGAAATGTCCATACTGCTCTGCTTCACTGGCAAGTGGGTCTGGCCTTGTAAAGCATAGGAACAGAATGCATCCGGGAAAACTGATCCCTAGTACCTACAAGAGTACCTGTGCATGCATTTTATGTAATAAAAAGCTCCGTTCTAACAAAAGCTCTTGTTTTTCATTACAACAGTTCACATAACAAAGATTTTAAGTTGAAAATGAAATCTTTTGACAACAGAGAGGAGTTTAAAAGATGGAAAGGAGACATTGAAAGAGAGTCCATGTCTCTGTTTGTTAAGCAAAGAGGGTCAGTCAATACTGAAGAAAAAGTCATTGATTTTTACTATTGTAATCGGTCTTACAAAGGTAACTCCCCAAAATCAGTTCTACCCCAGAACAGAAAAGAGCAGAAAGATTAAAAGGGTCATCCAAACTGTGCAGCAAGTGCACTTCTTACTTGAAAGTAACACACTTTAGTAAAAAATGACAAGGTGGTTGTTGAGTACTGTTTGGATCACAGGGGACATGAAATAGAGCTTTGTCACTTGAAGTTGTCACCAGAACTACGCTCTGTAATGGCAGCTAAACTTGCTAGTGGTGTGGAAATAGTGAAAATACTCAGTGATATTCGGGACAACATACAAAGCATTAACAGAGACACCTTACTTACAAGAAAAGATTACAAAACATCAGAAAACAATATAACATATCTCGCTTTCAAAAAAATGCTAATGATGCCAAAAGTGTGCGTCTCTGGGTTGAAGAAATGAGAGAAGAAACACATAACCCAATCATTTACTTCAAAGCTCAAGGGGAGATTGACATGCAAAACAGTTTAAAAACAGATGATTTTTTTATTATGTATTCAGACTCCCTTTCAAAAAGAAATGATGATTAGGTATGCAAAAAAAATGATCTGTGCAGATTCCACTCACTCCACAACACAGTATGACTTTCTTTTAACATCAATTCTAGTCATTGATGACTTTGGTGAGGCCATTCCTGTTGCATGGGCTATTAGTAATAGAGGGGAAATACACAGGTTTTAACTGTTTTCATGAGTGCATTGAGAAAGGCTAATAATGATGAAGACTACTCTACCCATATATTTATGAGTGATTTAGCAAACGCATTTTATGGTGCTTGGTGTAATGTTTTCACTGCTCCTGAAAAACGACTGTATTGTACATGGCATGTTGACAAAGCATGGAACAAAAACTTAAAGGAGTTGCTGCCGAGTAGGAGAGAGCAGCAAGTTGAAATTTATGCATACCTCTGTATCTTGAGGCAAGAAGTTGATGAAGCCAAGTTTAGAAAAATGGTGACTGAATTCAGTGAGTACTTGATTTCATCAAGTTTAGAAAAATGTTGACTGAATTCAGTGAGTACTTGATTTTCCAAGCAAAATGCCCTCTTTTTGACGATTACTTTCAAAAGACATATGTAAAAGACGACAAAATGAAACTCTGGGCAGCCTGCTTTCGCCAGGGTAGTGCTGCAAACACAAATATGTATGCTGAGGCTTTTCACCGAGTCTTAAAAGATATTTATTTTAACCGAAAACACAACAAGCGTGTGGATCGTCTACTTTTTGTTTTATTTAGGGTATCAAGAGACAAAGCTTGTGAGCAATTAATTAAATGTGAAAAAGGAAAAACCACTCACAGACACAGCGAAATTCGCAACAGACATAAAAGTGCCCTGAGTGTTAGTGGTATCTGGTTCAGGGACAAAGAAAGTGAATGGGTTGTACCAGCTTCATCAGATACATTATTGGCTCATTATGTGCAAAAGGTACCTGACTACAGACAGTGTCAATGTAAGCTAGTATGTCCAGACTGTAAGGTTTGCATACACATGTTTACCTGCACATGTACAGATTTTCTATCAAGAGCTCTACCATGCAAACATATCCATGCAGTTCAAAACCTTCTCTTAGATACACAATTAAAAGACCCAGCAATTTTAACCCCGGCACCAGAAAATGTGGTTAATGAATCTGTAGGTAATATTGACATGACAGAGCCTTTATTTGTTCATCCCAGAAGCAGAGAATATTTTAAACCCTTCATCTGCAAAGACAGAGTAGACAGTTTGAAAAATATAGAACAACTTCAAACAAGAGCTTTAAGTGAAATGAATGGGTTGATGAGTTGATAAGTAATTGCAACAGCTGTGAGCACTTAAAAGTGTCATTGGACAATATTACATCAACAATGGCTGTTGCGAAAGGACATCAAGTTATAAAAGCTAGTGAGAGAATTGACAACAGTTTTGAAGTGCGTGAAAAGATAACAGGTAAAAAAACATTTTTAAAGTCAGAGATGTGTTGTAAAGTTCTTTTCAACAAAGAGAAAATCCAAAAGAAAAAGGCTTAAACTTTTTAAACCAGATACTGAAGAAAGTAAAAGGTTATGTGAAAAATTTACATAAACTGACACCGTCCAAATGTTCACTTTGCATGTTAGAGGGAAGACAATGGTACAAGTGAAGAAATTCTTTGGCGGCAGTGTTGTACCTGCCATTCCTGGCTGCATGCAAACTGTGATGATCTCAGTGATGAAAGTGATTATGTGTCCTCCATGCAGAAGTCAGAATAAAAGATACACTCGTGGATATCAACTAGGTTCTACTCCAGGTCTTCTGAACAAAGGTCATTGATAGGCTTTGGTAGATATTTTGTTCTTTATGTGTATTCCTGTAAGCCAGTTGAAGTGCTTAATAATGACACCCTTGCGATAGCAAAGCAACTTTTGCATTATATTAAATTTTATAGCAACAAACTTCTCTGCCATAGAGTTTGAAGTAAACCTCATCTTAATTGCATCTTTAAAAAAAAAAGCATAAAAGCAAAGAGTTGTTATAAAGCTGCTCCTGTTGTATTATATTTTGTTCCTCAGTAAGAAGTGTGTTCAATTACTATTTTTGAGTATTTTGTTCTTGTAGAAGTTCAGTGCTATCAATGTAACAAAATGTCTGTACACATTTTCATTGCCTCATACTCTCTAAAAAATTCAGCTAGTATTGCTTTTACATTTCATTTACAAACTTTCAAAGGATGCTATACTATTTACTGTTGTTAAAACAATAATGATTAGCAATGTGGTATATATACACTAATTAGTTTGCACATATTTACGGTTGTGTTCATTCATGCTTTTGTATTTTGTATGTCCTGTAAAGAATTGTACAAACGAATCACATGTCAAAATGTCTCTGCATGGGTATATGAGTTAGTATATCACTGCCTGTGATCTTGTAACATTTTAGGTACTATTTTCTTTTACATTTTATTCACAAACTCTGAAAGTTTCAAAGTGACATTTGTATGTTGTGAGAAGCAATTTTATTTTCAACATAAATTTTGTGCCAACTGCCAAATTATAAACAATTCAGACTGCTTGTGCTTACTCCTGAATTCTGTTTGTGATTTACTTGGGTACTGATTAGCTGATTTGGCTAATAAATTTTATTGTCCTGATATTAATTTTCTTACACAAATACAGATTGTCCTTTCAATGGATTTTCTTTTCAGTTTAGTTTATTCTGTTTCATTTTTGTTTTATGATGTTTATTTTAATTTTCTCATTGCTAGGATTTAGAACAGTGAATTGTTTACTGATGACAGAACTGGATACTGTGATTAATGAATCCATGTTGGCAATTCATATGTTGAAATATATAAATGAACTTGTTGGCTGGATTCATATGATGTGGTGTGTGTGTGTGTGTGTGTGTCAAAGTCAAGTCAAAGTCAAAGTCAAACTTTTATTTTCAGATGGTACATTGAATAAGCAGTGCATTTGCTTTTTTTCATCAAGCCATCTATCTAAAGAAAGAAAAAAAAGCGAGAAAAAAAAAAGATAATGTATATGCAGACATAGAATTAAAAAAACACCCAATCTAATCTATGGTAAACCATACAAATCAAACAAAAAAACCAATAACATATGCATATGTGGAATTAAAATAAAACAAAAAACCCAGAAAAATATGAGACCATACAATTCAAATAATTCAAAAATCCTGAAAAAAAATACCCGTCATAACACAAACAAACAAGCAACAATAAAAAAAACCAAACCAAAACAAACAAAGAAGACAAAACAGAATAAAAATATAAAAAAACCACACCAACTGCTTCCCTCCCCCCCCCCTCACACACACATGTACACACAAACCTTCAACCATACAAACAACTGAATAAAACAACAACAAAAGGATGAATCAACAAGGACAACCACAACAAGGAAATAAACAATCAAACAAACACAAATATACATACATAACAACAACAGCGACTATAACTAACATAGGACAAGAATAACAGCCAAGACAAATGAAGAACAATATAGAACTAACAAAAGACGAGAAAAAGAGTCCAAAATATCCCTCCCCCTCCCCAAGAAAACCACCCTAAACCCAAAACAAACAAAAGGCAAAATAAACCAAAACCCCACCCCCACCACTACCAACAATAACAACAACAACAACAACCAAAATTAATGGTATAAACAGAGAAAACTGATGTATCATTTAAACACTTACATACACATACACATCCTCACCCATATCCCCTTTACCACATAATATACTCATGTGTGTGTGTGTGTGTGTGTGTGTGTTTTGAGAGAGAGAGAGAGAGAGAGAGAGAGAGAGAGGAGAGAGAGAAGAGAGAGAGAGAGGGGATCCAAACACTTGTACTGAAAGATAAGGCCGTTTTAGGAACACAGAAGAGTTTCAGTTTCACACTGTGGCAAGATTTGAACGTCAAGAAGACCTCTACAACTTGAACTTCAATCTGTGTCGCAGTGTTCTGTTGTCTGACGTCACACTGACATTTTTCAAGTAAAAGTCGTAAACTGGCTTACTTTATCACACTCTCAATATCAACTGAAGCATAGAAGTAGGCCTAGAGAGGTTCCGTGAAATGGGAGGAGTTCGACAACAGAGTCACTGTTTATTAGCGGACGAAAAACCAAGATGGCGGATTCCGGACACGTGATTGCAGCAGCCAATCACAAGCCGGACAAGGTGCTCTCCTTAGCTTCATGTAACAAAAATGATACAATCAAAAAACTATTATGTCAACAAAAAGTAAACCAGACTGCAAAGCAGGAAGATAATACTACAGAAAGCAGAAAGTCTCACCCTGTCTCTTATGCTGATACTGTAAAGACAAATCCAGGCATCACTCGACCCTCCCCAAAAGCATTGGGCAGTGTGAGAGCAGGGTGGGATGATCATAAAGAAAAAGAAAACAAAAACAGAAGAAAAGCAAAAGTAGACTCAAAACATGACGTCAAAGGTGGAAACGATCAATGACGCAAAATGAGGAAAAGAGGAAATCGCCTTCCAATCGGGCCCCTGCCCAGATCAAAGGAACCGACTCAGACTCGCGTCCTCATCTTGCACATTCCACAATGAACAAAATAAACCAAACACCATTAGCTCTGTCGTATGGCCCCCAAGTAGCATGAAAAAAGCCTATTCTATCAACAGCATCAAGAAAGTGGCGGAAGAAGCTAGCCAGGAGCTAGAACCTGCCCCAGCTGTTCCTCGCATACTGGAAAGCA
>JAQIHA010000315.1:5000-12500 GCA_028751875.1 Rapana venosa | reverse complement strand
CCTGACTTCGGTCAAAAAACCGCAAACTAAAGTGGTTCCTACGTCACACGAGCATCTGGACTGGCCAAGACTGTCCTACAGGGAACAACAGTGCAAGGAAGGTAGATGAAGAAGAGGCAGACAGAGAAAACGATGGGAAGACAACATCAGAGAGTGGACTGACTGGCCTCGAGTTGGAAGACAATACAGAAAGCTGAGAACCTTGAGAAGTGGGGGAAGCTGGTTGCAAAATCTTCAGTGGTGCGCCAACAGTCCAACAGACATGAGATATGTGAAGCGGTGAGAGTGAAGTTGTTGTTTTCTTGTTTTCTCTTTATTTTGTTTATGAAGTCACCCACCCCCACGCCCACCCCCCACCCCCGTGAAAATTCCTGGGACCTGTTAGTTTAAATAGTATTCCCCACCTTCTGGAAATTCTGTGCTAGGAATTCCTACTTTTCTATGCCTCTCTTTGTTTGCGCATTGTTCCTTTTCTTCCTGTCACCTCCTTTGTGTTTATTTTTCTGTATTTTGGGTCCAGTCACCTGGGGTGGGAGGGGGGGGTTTCAGAAAGACATAATAACATTTCTCTCCCCACGCTGTGCTCGGATGCGCTGGGCCTGACTTGACAGGCGCTTAACGGCATCGCAAGGTATTTTTGCTCATATGAAAGACAATAGTTGCCGTCTTAGCGTTCGATGACGACCACGACGGAGAAGAAGAAGAACAACAACATCAACAACATCAACATCAACATCAACAACAACAAGAACAAGAACAAGGACAAGAAGAAATATCATCATTATTTCACTGTTACCATCACTATCATCATTTTTTTTTAATTCTTTTATATCGAGGATAATGGGATAAGCACTTATGTCCTTTTTTTGACATCCAGTACCCTTGAGTATGCGGTTTTGTCAATTTTGTCATCCGTTCCCACCGGCACACGATGGCCTACTCTTACGAAAAGCGGAGCAGGATTTAACATGTGCGCAAGATGTTCTGCGTGCGTTCGCACACGGGGCCTCGGTGTATAGTCTCATCCGAAGGACTTCTCTCATCTACTGTTTTGGATCTGCAGCGCACTGTTTTCAGAAATGGTCAGCATCCAAAGAGCCGCTGCAGTTCTGTCTACTGCTGTCCACTACTGTACTACAATAACTCTCCATGGACGGCTGTCTTCACATGGAACTGAGCTAATTCACAACGCCCCCACTGAAACAAAAGTAAAGGTAAAGGTGTTCCCATAACCTGTGCAGTCGTTGTAGTACGAGATGTCAGAGAGAGACCTTTGTTTTCTCTATGGGCCAGCATTTTGAGGGCTGTGCCCATATTCCCCTCTCTCTCCTCCCTCCCTCTCTCTCTCCCCCTCTCCTTTCTCTCCTCTCTCCCCCTCTTCTCTCTCTCCCCCTTCCTTTCCCTCTCTCTCCTCTCCCCTCTCTTTTTCCCCTCTCCTCTCCCTCTCTCTCTCTCTCTTCTCTCTCTCTCCACTCCCTCTCTCCTCTCTCCTCCCCCCCTCCCTCTCTCCCCTCTCTCTCTCTCTCCCTCCCCCTTTCTCTCTCCTCTCTCTCTCTCTCTCTCCCTTCTCTCTCTCTCTCGCCCCTCTCTCTCTCTCCCCCTCTCTCTTCTCTCTATCTCTCCCTCGCTCTCCTCTTTCCCCTCCTTCTCTCTCTCTCTCTCTCTTCTCTCTCTCTCCTCTCTCTCCTCTGTACCCTTTTTACAATGTGTAGATGTTTATTTTTATGACCTTATAATTTGGTTTTTTCTTTTCTTGGGGGTTCGTTTTGTAGTTTGTTTTTTTTGTTTTTTGTTTGTTTCTTGTTTTTTCCTTTTTTCTTTCTTCTTTTTTTTTTTTTTTTTCCTTTTATTTGGGGAGGTGGGTTTTTTTTTTATTTTTTTGGGGTTTTTTTTTGTTGCTTTTTTGGGGGAAGGGGGTTTTTTAGGTTTTTTTTTTTTATTTGTTTTTTGTTTTTTGTTTTTGTTTTTTTTTGTGGGTGTTTTTTTTTGGTTTTTTTTTTTATTTGTTCGGTTTTTTTTTGTTTTTTGTTTTTTTTACAAGGGGCTCCCTTTGTTTTTACATGTAAGTATGATCATCATCATCAAAAGCCTTTGTGCCTTATTGGCACTAGGGGACAACAAATTTTCTCCACTCCTGTCTGTCCTGGGGGCCCCTTCTGAAAGGGTTCCCCCGGGATGTTGGAAGGTCTTCAGCTCTGCTTCGACAGTCCGACGCCCAAATGTTCTTGGTCGTCCCCCGTTTGCGTTTTCCCCTGGGGTTCCAGTGGAGGGCTGTTCGGGCGATTTTTCCCTTTTCCGACGGCGTATGCCCTATCCACCCCATGTATGCTGATGATGTTTCATGTTTCTTGGTTGAAACGGGCAAAAGTTCTTGGTTGGAGAGGTCTCGGCCAGAAGATGGAAAGATTCTTTGAGATTTTTGTGCGGAATTGGAAAGTTTGTCGAGGTATTCAGTACCCTCCGCACTCCGAGCCGTACAAAGGGTGGAAATAACAGCTTGGTTGTTTATTTTGGTTTCAGGTCGTACTGGAACGTTTTCCCAACATTGTTTACATTTTAACATTTCTTGCTTTGCTAACCCGGTTTTGTTTTGTCGCTCCCTGCTCCCCCTTTGTCTAACAGTGCTCCAAAGGTACGGGAACTTTCAGTTGTTGGAAAATCTTCTCCATTCACTGTGCCCGGTGAGGGGTTCTACGTCAGTGTCATCACCTTTTTCTTTTTTTTTTCCCTTTTTTGGGGGGGGGAAGGGTTTTTTAAAGGGGGGAAAAAGGGGGGGAATCTGGCAAAAATGGTCCAAGGGGAAGGGGGGGTTTTTCCCGGGGGGGGGGGTTTTTTTTTGGGGCAGGGGAGGGGGGGGGGGGGCGTTGTTTGGGGGGAAAAGGGGGTTTTTTTGGTTTATTGAGGGGGAGTTGGAAGAAGGTTGGGTGGGGTTCAAGGGAAGGGGGCCCCTTTTGGGTTTGGTTTTTGTGGTTTTTTGGGGGGGGGGGGCTTCCCGGGGTGGGGTTTGGGGGTGGGGGGGGGGTTTTTTGGTGAAATGGGGGGTTTTTGGGGGGGGGTAGGGGGTTTGGTTGGGGGGGTCGCCGTTTTTTGGGGGGGGGATTTTGGAGGGCTCCTTTTTTGGGGGGGGGGTTTGGGGGGGGGGGGTTTTTTCCCCCCCCTGGGGGGTGTGGGGGGGGTTTTGGTTTTGGGGGGGTTTGGGGGGGGGTTGTTGGGGGGGGGTTTTTTTTTGGGGGGGGTTTGTGTTTTTTTTTGGGGGGGGGGGGGGGGCCGAGAGCTGGGGTTTTTTGGGGGGGGGTTTTTTGTTTGTTTCCGGGGGGGGGGTTGGTTTTTTTTTGGGGGGCCCGGGTTTTTTTTTGGGTTTGGGGCCCGGGGGGGTTTTGGTTGCCGGTGGGTTTTTTTTTTTTGTTGCCGGGGTTTTTTTGGGGGTGGTGGGGGTTGTTTTTGGGTTTTTGGGTTTTTGCTGTTTAAAAACTCTGCATTTTTAAAGTTTGTAGAAGCTCTTAAGGGACTTGGATAATTCCTGGGGGTTTTCAATGCCGGATATGCGCCAAAACATTTTCTCGACGAATTTTTTTCAAAGGCTTTTTCAAAATTTACGAAGTTGATATCCCAGGGGGGTCCTGCATTCCGGGAAACTGTTCGATGAGTTGCGCAGGGTGGACGGGTTTAATGCATCTTTTTTCCTGGTCGAAACCCTGCCTTTTTTCCTTTTTTGGAGTTTTTTGGCCCAGGGCCTCTGAAAATTCGTCCGATGAGGATCTTTGCCAAAAATTTGCTGGGAACAGAAGCAGGTGATTCCTTCCAGTTAAAATTTGTTCAGGGCTCCTTTTTTTGGGGATCTTCACAAATGACCCCCCTTCTCCCAATTCTGCGGTAGCTGTTTTTTCCCTCCCCATATAGCTGCAAAAAAGTGGATGTAAAACCCTTAAAGGGTGCAAATTCTGGATATCCTTGAAAATTTCTGTTTTTTTGGGTTGCCCTGGCCGGGGTTTTCCTTTTCTTGAAAAGAGTTTTTTGTTTCTAAAAATCTTTTTCCTTCTATGGTGGTGGGTTGTTCAAAATTGAGATCGCATCAGGCCCTTGTCCTTGCTTCCCTTTCCCGGGCGGCCCCCCTTGCTTGTTTGAAATATCATCCTGGGGGTACGCTTGTTGTTTTGGGTTTTCTCTTCACTTTTTGGGTTTTTGTTCTCTGTACTGTTGTTTTACCTCTCTTTTAAATTCCGCTCTGACTTCCCCCTCTGATTTTTTCTTCAGTTCTCTCCTGTTCTCAATGGCTTGCCGGGTGCCCTGCTTTTAAATCCCCCTTTTTCCCCTTTTCCCCTTGCCCTTGCCCCAAGCACTTTCATAGCTTGTGTGTGGCTGCCCGGGACTTTTTTCCCACATGGTGTTTTTATGTCGTTTCAGGGGGGTTTGTGTATTTTTTCCCGGGATCCCCCCATGCTTGGAACTTGTTTTTGAGGGGAGGGGAAAAAGCACTCTTTTTCTTTGGGGGTTGCGCACTTTTCCATTCAAAATTTGTTTTTTGGGTTTTCCCAGACCATTTTTTTCAGCTTCATTTTTAGGGTTGCAGTGAAAAGGTGGGGATAAACTCCCAAATATGGGCTCCTTCCTTTTTTTTACATCGGGGAGCGATCCCTCCATGCCCATTGATCATGGGTGGTCGATCGGGTTTTTTTGGTTTTTTCCTTTGGGGGGGAACACCAGAAAGCTTGTGGATCCCCAGGGGTGCAAATAATGTCCCCAATGGCCAGGTTTTTTGTCATGCAAAATTCCACAATCTTTCTCTTTGGGTAAATTTATGCTCCCACATCCTTTTTTTTTCCCAGGCTCTTTTTTTGTTTTGTGTTGTTTTTTTTCCGGGAATTTTTTCATTTGGGTCCCCCTTCACTATCCTCATTCAGGGTTTGGTTTGTTTTTCCTTTTTTTGGGCCTGTAATTTTTCCCAAAAAATGTATTTTTTGTTTTCTTCTCCACGGTCTTTTGGTTGGTGCATAGAAACTGTATGATTGGGGTTTTTTAGCATTTTTCCCTTTCATTCTTATTCATCACCTGCTGTTGTTTAGGTTTCCACCCCTTCAGGCACTTCCTTTCCTTTTTCTTCATGAAAATTTTGCTATTTCCCTCATGGTTTTGGGGCCCGGGTCATTTTCTCCCACTGAAACAGCCTGTTTCCCCCTGTGCGGCTCTGTATTTCCCTAAACCCGGGCCCATCACTTTAAACGGATTCCGATATTTGCCCCTTGTAGCGTCTCATCTCTGCTTTTAACTTGCGCTATTTTTTCCTGGGGTTTTTTGATATTGGGTTATTATAAGATGTATCCCAAACGGGGGGGGACTGGATGTAAAAAAGCACATGAGTGCTTATTCCTCAAAAAAAAAAGGGGAATTGTATTGCCCCATTATCATTTTTTTCCTGTGCTTACCCCCCTGACCCTAAAGATGCAGGTCCCCCTTTTTACAGGGGGTGAACTGGGGGACTGAAACTGAAGCCAAGGGAAAGATAAAAAGGGTCACCCATCCAAGTGGGTAACCACGCTCGATGCTTATTTTAAACCCCTTAGTTTGGGGGGAAAGCGAGTGCTCTAAACCCACTGAGCACCCTTTTCCCATCACTTTTATCTGTTTCCTTTAACCCCCCTTCCCAGGGGGGGGTCGTAGGGGCACGGGCAGGGGAAAAAACGTTGCCCCATAGCCCCATTTGGGGGCGGTTGTGTGCAAGTGCCGGGGTTGGGGGAAAAAGGGTTTTCCTGCCCCATTCAGGGGAGGTTGTCTGCCCATTTCTTTTTTCCGGTTTCCCCTTTTCGCCTTCTTTTTCCCCTCCCACTGTTCCTTGCAAAATGGTCTTGGGACCCCGTCTGATTTTGTCAATGCCCCTTTCCATCTGAGCTTCCTTTTTTTGGACAGGGTCAGCAGGTCTTCGTAGTGTTTTGGTTTTGTTGGGAAATTTGGGTTTGTTTGTCGGACTTCTTCTTTTTGGAAAATGGGGTCCGTGTAGGGAAAGGCCAAGGAGTTTTCTGATGCCATCCACCCTCCAAAGCCTGAATCCTCCTTTGTAGATTTTCCATTTCATGTCCAGGTTTCAGTGCACACGGGGAACGAAAAAAAGGTGGGGGTTTTTTTCCTCCCACCGAATCAGAACAGTTTTCTTTGACTGCATATGATCAGCGATGTGAGGGGGAAAGGGGGGGAAATTCATGGTGTGCTAAAGAAGTGCACCAGTTGAAAATTTTCTCAACAAAACTGTTTTTTACGCTTTCTCTCCAAAAAATTTATATCCGACCCGGGCCCCGAGAAAATGCAAAACTTTCGGGAACCGGAAAGTGTTGACGGACTCTTAAGCAACCTCTCAAAACTCCCCATCCTTCAATTTGATGCGTTCGACGGGTTTATCATAAGTCTTTACGAAAACTCACTCTGGCTAAAAAGTAAAGCGGGATTCCGGAAAAAAAAAAAACCCGGCCTTCTGGGTTCGAACCACCGACCTTTCAGCTAACCCCAAAGCGAAACCCCTGCGCCCCCTGGATCCCATAGCAAACTTACCTTAAATAGGGTTTGTGGTTGGGGTCTGGAAAAAAGAAAAACCCCATGACATGGGATTCGAAACCCCGCGACCTTCAACTAGGGCCTAACACGCTATAACCACGGTGGACGATACTGGTCATGTTGGGAAAAGGGTTCCCAAAAATAGCCTGTGTTTTTGTGGAGGGCTGGGGTTAAAAGAGATAGCCTTCTCACTTTCTCTTGACTAAAAAACAAAACAACAAAAAAACAAACAAAAAAATGCCATTTCTTTAAAAAAACAAGTGCTTTTTTCTTTAAAGAATTACCTTTTTTTCCTGATTTTCCCCCTAAATATTCTTTTAAACTTGGGTTTTTTAAAAGTGTCCCACGTCTTGCTATCTTTGTGTTTTGTGTGTGTGTTTTTTGTGTGGTGTTGTTGTGTGTGTGGGGTTGTTTTGTGTGGTGTGGGGTTGGGGCCCCGGCGCGTGCGGCTTGTGTGCGTACGTGCTACGTGTATGGGTTTTTATGTATGTATGTATGTATGTATGTATGTATGTATGTATTTTTATGTATTTTGTATGTTTCGCACACCACAATTTTTACGTACATACGTGCTTTGTGCATACCCTAAAGTAACCCACAGATATTTAAACCCCCCCCAAAGCATGTTTTGTGTGTCGAACATTTTGCTTTAAAACCTCCCCGTCTTTTTTTCTCAAAATGCGTTTTTTGTCTGACAAAATGGGCTCTCTTCTTTGTGTCCGTTTGGGAGGGGGGGGGGGGGGGGGGGGGGGGGGGGGGGCTCACATTCTGTCAGAGACAGACAGCCCGACAAAACAAGAGGCAGGCCAGCAGACAGGAAGACAGACAGAAAAGAGGAAGATGACGGCAGAAAAGGGGGGGGGGCAGGCAAACGAAAACACAGCGACAGGCGAAGACAGGGAGGCAGAAAAGACAGACAGGGGCAGGAGGAAACCGAAAAGGGAGGCAAAAAGGGCA
>JAQIHA010000314.1:0-14480 GCA_028751875.1 Rapana venosa | reverse complement strand
ATTTGCTACATCCCCTAACCCCCCCCCCCCCCCCACTTTCCAACCCCCCCCCCCCCCCCCAAATATTTTTTCAAACATTACACAGGCCCAAAAGCTGTGTGTGTCAGTTATTGATGTCTGCTAAAGTCCTAAGGCCTACATTAACATGTTGTTATGCTTTGAGAATGTTTATGTTGAGATTTGCCTTCAGCCGTGACAAACTCCTAGCAACAACAACACGCTTACTCTCCATTTAAGGAGAGAGTGACCAACCAATAAAAACAAAATCCTCTGAAGTTGGAAGTATGGCTGCCTTATATGATAATTACGGCCAGGTACTTGAAAACAAGTCATACAAGCAAGCTTCTCAAGTGTTTGGGTGTTGTTGTGTTTTTTCATTTCAAGGATATTGAATAAGCGTTTTGTCTAAACCATTTTCTTTCAAGGATAATGAATAATGCTTGTGCGCTTTTTTTTTCTTTTTTTTACATCCAGTCCTCCCCTAATTTAGAAAAACTCTGACATCTATCTGTTCCCGCCGGCACACAATGGTCTACTCTTCCAAAAGGCAGAAGAGGTTCTAACATGTGGGGAAAATGTTCTAAGCCCATTCAAAACAAGGAACGACAATTTACAGTCTCGTCCCAAGAACTTACCAGTCTCACAGTGATTATTCCCAGGTGGGATGATGAGAGAGAGAGAGACGGACAGAGTGCGTGCTCTGGGTGATCACCCCCCCCCCACCCCAGGGTGTTAAGCTGAGGAACGCCCAACAACAACAACAAGCTTACATCATCACATTTCTATACTGTGATCCAAAGAAACTTAATTTTCTGCATTAAAAAAAAAAGAAAAAAAAAGGCGCAGATAAAAAAAATTTCTCACACCGTTTTGTCACTTTTCCAAATATATATATATATATATATAAAATAACAAAAATTTTGATTAATAAAAAAAAAATTCCCAAAAAAAAAATCAAAAGCGGTGGGTTCATCATCAACATAATCAATACTGGCAGCATCAATTTTATTCATGTGACTGAGCGTTCATTATTATCTACAACAGTACACACACACATAATGAACAACGTATCTTTCAACAATTTTGAATTCAAAAATATAAAAATGTGATTTGCATTTGATTCTGTTGCCACCAGGGCACCAGTGAAGCGTGGACAGAACTTCATTTTCATCATCATCATAAATCCAACGTTCAACATTTTGTCTCCCATATTAAAAAAACAACCAAAAACAAAACCTTCACAAATAATAATAATAAAACCAACCAAACAAATCCAACTCTCGACATTTTGTCTCCCGTACCAAAAAAAAAACTTCACAAATTAAAAAAACCACAAAAGCACACCCATCATTCAAAACAGGCAAGCATCCCCCCCCCCCCCCCCCAAAAAAAAAAGAAAACCCCAAAAAACACCACAACAACAACACCCCACCAACGTTAAGTTAAATTGATACATGGACGCAAAAAGATTCACAATGACCAACCCCCCTGCCCCCCCCCCCCCCCCACACACAGAGCAAATACAAACACCCCCCCCCCCCCCCCCACACACACACACAGAGCAAATACAAACACCCCCCCCCCCCACACACACACACCACAGTCACTTCGATACATGGATGACTTAAATAAACGGAACAATTTTTACCATTAACTAAAGAAAACACCCAACAAAACCTTCTCCCTTCAAAATCCACATACGGGGTGTGTGTGTGTGTGTGTGTGTGTCTCTGTCTATGTGTGTCTCTGTGTGAGTGAGAGAGAGAGAGAGAGAGAGAGAGAGAGAGAGAGAGAGAGAGAGTGTGTGTGTAAGTGTCTGTCTCTGTGTGTGAGAGTGAGAGAGATTTATTTACTTATTTTATTCTTTTATATTGAGGATAATGGAATAAGCACTCACGTGCTTTTTTAAAATTTACATCCAGTCCCCGTATGTACGCAGTTTTGTCAATTTTGTCATCCGTTCCCGTCAGCACACAATGGCCTACTCTTCCAAAAAGCGGAACAGGTTTTAACATGTGCACTTTATGTTCTACATACGTTCGCACTCGGGGGCCTCGGTTTATAGTCTCATCCGAAGGACTTTTGGGGAGAGTGGAGTCGGCGCTGATGTTAACTCCAGAGGAAGAAAAAATCCTCTTGAACGAGATTCGAACCCGGGTCAGCAGATCACAAGCGCATCACTCTAACCACCAGGCTGTCCCTCTTCTGTGGAAACAGATGACAAAATTTACAAGACCGCATACACACGGGGACTGGATGTAAAAAAGCACATGAGCGCTTATTCCATTATCCTTGATATTAAAGAATAAATAAATAAATAAATTTTAAATTCTTCCTTTTTTGTCATGTTTCTCCCAGGGGAGGTTTGACATTGATGAGCCTTCTCTCCATCTCTCTCTGTTTTGAGCTTCCTCCTTATTTATGCCCCTTTCTCTAAGATCATCTGCAATACAGGCAGCCCAGGTTTTGCTAGGTCTTCTTTCGTCTGTTTGCGACAAAAATAAAACGAAATACACCCCCCCCCCCCCCCCACCTTGCGACAAATATAAAACGAAACATCCTCTCCCTCTCCCTTTGACAAAACAAGCAACAACAAAAAATGTAACAACTGTTGTATATGAAGATGATACATAATTAGATGACTGTTAATTATGATAATGCAACAAGTTTACAATAAACACAAAAAAACCAAGCCACTTATCTTCAAAACAAACAAAAACCAAACACAACAAACAAAATAAAAACCACCAAAAATCACCGTTAACTATAAAAGTGATACGCGAATAAGTGTTGAAATTAATGCAACGATTCTGTGATTTTAAAAAAGAAAATATGAACTAAACAACCCCCCCCCCCCCCCCCACACACACACCTTCAAAACAAGCAACAACAACAGCAAAACCATACAGACAACCCCCCCCCCCCCCCCCCCACACACACACACACACACACACACACAAGAAAATGATAAAATAACCGTAACAGTGATATCAATGCGTGTGTGGGTGTTATAAATAATACAACTATTTCACAAAATAAATAAAAAACCATACTCTGATAAAGCACACCCCCCCTCCCCCCTCCTCCCCTTTTCAAATAAAAACAAATAACAACAACAAAACCCAACAACATCGAAATCAATACATGGATGGGTGTGTTCTACATGACAACAACAACATAACATAACAATCACAATAAAAACAGACGGTGGGAATATGTAACAATGGCAAAGCACAATATTTGAAAAAGCTGTTGAAAAAAACAAAAACGGTTATCAAAAATTTTTTTGTTTTTATTTCTAAATAAAAGGATAAATAAATGAAATAAAAAGAATCCAAAGGCATCATCAACCCCATAATATGGAATGTTCAAGGCAATACAAACACGAATCCACAACTACAGACACACACACACACACACACACACACACACACACACACACACACACACACACACACTTCAGTTGTTGTTCCTTTGTACAGAATCAGGATTATAAAACCTCACAAACAAAGCACACACACACACACACACACACAACAACAATAATGAAAAACCACACATTTTTTTGGGTAATCTTTCAAACATCGATGATAGCACCATTATGCAAGAGTGACTTTGATTTTCGTGAATACATGTCCCCCCCCCCTCCCCAAGACAGAGTGTGGCTACCTTTAACGGTGGGCAAATGATCGCGTACGCCAAATCATGAACTTGGGGAGGGAGGGGGGTGGGGGGGGGGAAGGTTAATGTGTACATGAGCTCGCATCCTCTCCACTCAATTAACAATCATCGTTTTCTGGCAACCTCTCCAGTATCTCCTTCTTCCTTCTTTTAAAACACTTTCTGCCATGTTGCAAACAGTTGTAAAATTCATCGATTAAATTAATGCGCTATCCGGAAAAAAATAAATAAACGCGCACGTGTTGTATGCATACGCAAACACATGTACGCACATGCATGCGAGCGCACACACATACACGTGCGCGCGCACACACACACACACACACAGAGCATTTGTTTGCTTATCCAATGTACTGTCAGAAAATACGTGCCATATTTACACACACACACACGTTAGGTATCCTAAATATTCTTGATCGTTACTTGCTGAAATCCAAGAAATTTGCTGTTAAACAAAACAAAACAACCACCAAAAAAACAGACTTCAATGACGAGTAAGAGTAATCGCAACACACTGTACTGAAAAATACCGTCCCCCACCCCACCCCACTCCCCTAAAAGATACAATTTATCAAATAACATAAAAATAAAAGTAGTAGTGAAAGTCTTGCATATTGAGTTATGTATACACAAGGTCATTCCCACATACCTGGCAAATGGTTGCGACACAATGCTTGCTTTGCCTTTTTGGACCAGTTCAAGGTAAACATACTTTACAACACCATCACTTCGAACTTTGCAACGTATTCAATCATTTCTTTTCTCGTTTGATCTTCAGTGCAAAACATAAAATTACTTTTATACATTGTTTCCACACACACACACACAAATTTGTTCAATACAAGCACGTACCAATGTTTCAATTATTTGATTTTACACACATCTTCTTCTTCTTCCTTTTTTGTCATGTTTCTCCCAGGGGAGGTTTGACATTGATGAGCCTTCTCCATCTCTCTCTGTTTTGAGCTTCCTCCTTATTTATGCCCCTTTCTCTAAGATCATCTGCAATACAGGCAGCCCAGGTCTTGCTAGGTCTCTTCCCTTTGGTCTTTTTCCATCCACTACGAAGTTCAATTGCTCTTTTTAGGATGTGGTGGTCTGCTTTCCGTTGAACGTGCCCAAACCAGCGCAGTCTATTGGTACTAGCTACAGACTTCAGATCATCAACTTTGCACATTCTCCATAGTTCTTCATTCGTGATCCTGTCTATACTAGCTACATACTTCAGATCATCAACTTTGCACATTCTCCATAGTTCTTCATTCGTGATCCTGTCTTCCCATTTGATCTTTGTCATGCACACACATACACTTTATTTCAAATACATTTTGTTTGTATAATAGCTTGATATTTTACACACATACACACATTCCCAATACTAGTTTGATTTTATACACACATACTCCAGAAGCTGTAGTGCAGCTACCTTTATGGAGGGCAGAAACTGTCGCATACGCAAAAATCTCACCTTTGGTAAACCATAAAGCTCTGAGGAACAGGAAAACATACACACAGAGACAAATGCACAGACGACCCGGGTTCGATTCCCGTTCAAGGGGAATATTTTCCCCTGGAGTTAACATCAGTGCAGACTCCACTCTCCCCAAAAGTCCTTTGGATGAGACTATAAACCGAGGCCCCATGTACGAACATACGCTGAACATCTTGTGCACACGTTAAATCATGTTTCGCTTTTCGTAAGAGTAGGCCATTGTGTGCCGGTGGGAACAGATGAAAGAATTTACAAAACCGCATACACACGGGGACTGGATGTAAAAAAGCACATAAGTGCTTATTCCATTATCCTCGATATCAAAGAATAAAAAATAAAAACATAAAAATAAAAAACATACAACACACACACACCACACATACAACACACACAAATGCACACAACACACATGCACACAAACATACACACCACACATACAACACACACACACCACAAACAACACCCCCCCCCCCCCCCCCCCCCCCCCCCCCCACACACACACACACCTCCCTACACACACTTTATCTTAAATAATCATCACAAAATGCTATCGCTTTGCAACAAAAATCCTGACGATCTAGTTTCCCTAAAAGTAAAAATGGCCAACGTTTTCAATAAATTCAACCACACACACACACACATACAAAAAAGGAAATAATGAGGACTGAACACAAACACGTCTCTATGAACAGGTTATGAACACAAGTCCACATATCAGAAACATCTCATCCTCCAGCTTGCGCACAAACTGCTGGTAAAGGTAAAGGAGTCCCATAACCTATGAGGTCGTAGGGGAGCGAGGCGTCAGAGACCTCACTTCTCTAGGGGCCAGCATATTGAGAGCAGGCGCCCATCTCCTCTCCCTCGCTGCTTTACCTTCCCTGACCCAAAAGAGGGCAGGTACCCATTTACAGCTGGGTGAACTGGGGGACTGTACTTGAAGCCAAGGCGCGCAAACGGTCACCCATCCAAGTGGTAACCATGCTCGACGCTGCGTAACCTTAGCTGGGGGAAAGCGAGTGCTCCGACCACTGAGCTAAGTTAAGTACATCATGAATAATTGAACACACCAGTGTGAAATCTAACCCTCCACAGGGCAAAATGCAGTAACTCCCATTATCCAAAGTTGAGAGAGAATGCCTTTTCTCTATTTGATCTCTCTGTCAACTGTATTGTATTGTATTTGTATTGTATTGTATTGTAATATTACGCCGTCAGCACCTGGGCTTTATCTCAGTTCTTGATTAAACCATTGACGCTGGGGGCAACAACAGCAAAGTGAGAGGCTGTATGACCAGTGGCTTTCTTTCCCACTCATGGAATTCCACTTTACAGCTTAGTCTTTAGTGATCGACTATGACTCTCTGACTAGGAGGCTTGACTTGCACAGTCCTTATGTGCTGCAGCCCTGGGGGCTGGTTGGCCTTTGGAGAACATCTCCAACGCTGACCTCCTTATATCCCACTTGGCTGAGAGAGTGGGGATGTACTGTGGGCAAGGCATCTCCACTATAATCAAATTTCTGCCCAATTTCCGAAACAGCAGCTGCCTCCTCTGCTGTTTTGGAGGTCATCGTCGAACACGATGGACAAACATATGTATCGAATTGTATACCGCTTTAAGTCACGGCAGATTTCTCTGCGTGAAATTCCGCTGCTCTCCCCAGGGGAGAGAGTGTCACCACAAGAGCAGCGCCACCCAATAATGTTTTTTTCTTTCCCTGTCTGCAACTGTATTTGGTTTCCTATCAAAAGAAATAGAGTGTTTGACAAGTGCTGATTTGTTCAGATAGGTTATCAAATATTTCACAATTTGCAAAAAAATAGGATTTGGAATTGAACTTTGGTTATCAAAATATTTCACATTTTGCAAAAAATAGGATTTGGGATTGAACTTTGGTTATCAAATATTTCACATTTTGAAAAAAATAGGATTTGGAATTGAACTTCGGTTATCAAATATTTCACATTTTGCAAAAAATAGGATTTGGGATTGAACTTCAACATAAAAATTCAGATCTTTCCCCCCAAATCTGAAGAAAATTGGAGTAACTACATTTTACCAGGTAGGAGCTGAGAGGAAGAGATCATCAATGAAGAAACATCATACTAACTTCTTTTCTTTTCTTTCAGTTGTGAGGGGGGGGAGAGAGAGAGAGAGAGAGAGAGAGAGAGAGAGAGAGAGAGAGAGAGAGAGAGAGAGAGAAGAGAGAGAGAGAGAGAGAGAGATCCACTCTTTAAAATAATGATGGCGCCAACCTGAATGTACTCACAACCTTGACCTTCATCTCCTTCAGTGACTCAACTTCAGTGACTTCAACTGACCTCACTCCTTTTCTCTCCTAGTTCACAACAATCCTCCCCCCCCCCCCCCCCCCCCCCCACCTTCCTAACCCAACCTTCCCATGCCAACACTAACACGCAGTGAAGACATTTCTTCTTCTTTTACTTCCGAGAAGGAAGGTGGCAGAATGGTCAAGCCTGTTTGTGTACATCGTTGCCACAGACAAACTCCGACACACACTGAAATCTACAGTTCACCACAAAACATCATACGATCTTTCAGTTCCGTTTCTTCAGTCTGGATTTTTTTAAATCAGCTTCTTATTTCTGAGGAGAGTTACTGAGTCACAAGGCAAGCTAGACGATAATTATTCCTACTGTCAGCAGTTTCACAATATTTTTTTATCCGTCCAATATTACACACCTTGTGAAAAGACGTTAAAATGAATTTGAACACCGTGTTATGAGTGTGTTTGAATGGGTTTGGGTTGGGTTTTTTTCCCCCATATCAACACATTTGTACAAAAATTGCAAATTGGGTCTTTACGACGCTTCATTTTGCTGACAGAAAGATGCACAACACTCATGTGTATACATGTGTTTTATATATATATATATATATATATATATATATATATATATATATATATATATATATATATATATATACACGGATGCCCACTTGCAGTATTTAAAGAAACTCACAGTTAGGTAAAATAATTCAGAAATTAAATCTCTTTCTCTTCCTCCTTCTCTCTCCCTCTTTCTCTCTCTCTTCACTTCTTAAGGAGTCATTGGAGCACTCTCTCCCTCTTTCTCTCTCTCTTCACTTCTTAAAAAGTCATTGGAGCACTCTCTCCCTCTTCTCTCTCCCTATTCTCTCTTCGCTTCTTAAAGAGTCACTGGAGTACTCTCTCTCCCTCTCTTGGTACAGGGTACGTGATAATAATAACTATAAATATACACCTACACAAAAGTACAATGTTACAAAACATACACACACACATACACACACTTGCAAAAAATACAACGTTGCATTTTTTTAAAAACGTATTACTATGATCAATGATGAACTCATGCAAAACATACACACTTGCAAAAATTCGATGTTGCATTTAAAAAACCATACTACTATTATCAATGATGACCTCGTGAAAAACACACACACACACACACACACACACACACACACACACACACACACACACACACACACACACACAAGCCCATGAAGGCAGGGCGAGCATGACCACTTATGCGCGCGTGCAAGTGCACGCAAGCACGCACACACACAAACACAAGACACACACACTACCCTCTGTCTCCTCCCTCACACACTACCCTCCCTCCCTCCCTCACACACACAGTGACACATACACTACACCCCCCCCCCCCCCCCCCACACCAAAACCACCCACACAAACTACCTTCTCTCAGCCTACACACACAGTACCCTCCCTCCCCTCCCTCACACACACACTATGCCCCTCTTACACACACACAGTGACACATACACCCCACCCCCCAACCCACGCACAAAAACCCACACACTACCTTCTCTCAAACCTACAAAACACACACAACTCCCCTCCCCCACCACACCCACCAAACACCCCCCCCCCCCACCCAACCTCCCCCCACTCCCCCAACACCCCCCAACCACACACCCCCCCCCACCAAACCCCCACCTCCCTCCCCCCCAACCCCCCCCCACCCCCTACCACCCCACACCCCCCCAACCTCCCCCCCACCCCTCACCTCCCCCAACCCTCCCCCACCAACCCCCCAACCCCCACCCCCCCCTACCTGACCACCACCGTCTCGATACGTCGGTACTTCTTCCTCAGGTTGGACACCGGGTCCTTGAACAGCAACGGGTCCAGCCGCGCCTGCGACGTCACCAGAGGCATGTACCCGAAGACGGACGCGAACTCCTCCACGCACCGCTGCCGCCGCGCCAAGCGCTGTTGCGCCAACCACCGCCAGTGCCAGGTGGCGCTGGCCCCGGGCGGCGGCTCCCCCTCCCGGAACTGCTTGCGCTGCGTGACCTTGACCGGGGGTCGTCGGGTCACGTGGGCCACCAGGAAGTTGAGGAGGAGGTCGTGGCAGTCGTTGGCCGCCTCCACGCGCTGGGTCAGCAGAGAGGGGGCGGCGTGGGTGTAGAGGTGGTTGTAGTACCTGGGGCAGAGAGGAGAGGAGAGAGAGGATGAGAGGAGAGGTTTGGAGGTTTAAAGGAGGTTTAGAGATTCGGAGGTAGGAGGAGAGAGACGGAGGAGGTCAAGGTTGGAGGAGGAGAGACGGAGGAGGTCAAGGTTGGAGGAGAGAGACACGGAGGTCAAGGTTGGAAGAGAGGGGCGGCGTGGGTGTAGAGGTGGTTGTAGTACCTGTGGCAGAGAGGAGAGAATGAGAAGAGAGAGGTTTGGAGGTTAGCGGAGGTTGGAGGAGAGAGAGATGAAGGTCAAGGTCAGATAGGTCATGGAGGTCAGCGGTCAAGGTCAGATAGGTCAAGGATGTCAAGGTCAGATAGGTCAAGGTCAGAGGTCCAGGAGGTCAGCGGTCAAGGTGAAAGCTAGACACAGGCCTATAACTTATGTACCCCTTCTTCCTTGTCCTTGAACGGTCTGACAGCAACTCTCTCTCTTTCTCACACACACACACACACACACACACACACACGCACGCACGCACGCGCGCGCGCGCGCGCACACACACTCTATCTCTTTTACACACACACACACATACACACACACTATCTCTTTTACACACACTCACTCTCTCTCTCTCTGTTTCACACACACTCTTATCTCTTTTACGCACTCACACACACACACACACACACACACGCTCTATCTCTTTTACACACACTCACACACACTCTATCTCTTTTACACACACTCACACACACTCTATCTCTTTTACACACACTCACTCACTCTCTCTCTGTGTCTCACACACACACTCTATCTCTTTTACACACACACACACACACACACAACACACACACACACACACACTCAATCTCTATCTCGCAGCACAGAAGATACATCATAATGTAATCATGTCACAATACCCTGCACCTCTCTACCCCACCCCCACAAATAATTCTTGCTAGCACGAAAGGGCACAGAGAGACACAGAGAAGAGAAGAGAGAGAGAGAGAGAGAGAGAGAGAGAGAGAGAGAGAGAGAGAGAGACAGACAGACAGAGATAGAGAGACAAAGAGAAACAGAGACAGAGACAATTGAGAGAGAGATAAACAGACACAGAGAGAGACAGAGATAAGCAGAGACAGAGACAATTGAGAGAGAGATAGACAGAGATAGAGAGACAAAGAGAAGCAGAGACAGAGACAATTGAGAGAGAGATAGACAGACACACAGAGAGACAGAGATAGAGAGAAGCAGAGACAGAGACAATTGAGAGAGAGATAGACAGAGAGAGAGACATAGATAGAGACAAAGAGAAGCAGAGACAGAGACAATTGAAAGAGAGATAGAGGGAGACAGAGACATAGATAAGAGACAAAGAGAAGCAGAGACAGAGACAATTGAAAGAGAGATAGAGGGAGACAGAGACAAGAAAGGACGAGAGAGAGAGAGAGGGGGGGAGAGAGAGACAGAGACTAGAAAGGACAACAGAAACCTATTTTTGCTTCCTCCCCCCCCCCCCCCCCCCCACCCACCCCCCCACCCTCATGTCATCAAAAATGAAAAAGATGGAAGGGGGGAGGGGAATGATGGCATGGGGTTAGTAGCACATTTTCTTTTTGTTTAAAATCTTTTTTTATTATTATTTTTTTAATGCAGACATTTTACATGCGGTGTAGTAGCGGCGAATTTCTGCCTCTCCTCCCTCTCACCCCACTCCCCCCCCCCTTTAAAAAATGTTTTAAAATCTCTCGCACCTATCTAATGTAATAATCTATCTAATAACAAAACATGTGGGCAGGAAGGCATTTATATTTTATTTCATTTCTTTTATTCTTTTTTATATCGAGGACAATGGAATAACCACTCATGCGCTTTTTTCTTTTCTTTTTTTAAACATCTAGTCCCCCGTGTGTGTGCGGTTTTGTCAATCCTGTCATCTGTTCCTACCGGCACACAATGGCCTACTCTTACGAAAAGCGGGAACAGGATTTAACGTGTGCACAAGATGTTCTGCGTGCGTTCGCACACGGGGCTTCCTCGGTTTATAGTCTCATCCGAAGGACTTTTGGGGAGAGTGGGGGAGTCTGCACTGATGTTAACTCCAGGGGGGAAAAATATCCCCTTGAACGGGAATCGAACCCGGGTCGTCAGATTGCGAGCGCAATGTTCTGACCACTAGGCTGTTATCCCGTCCCCCCTGACCTCTGTCCTTAAAAAAACAAAGACTAGGGGAACGCTACTTCGGATGAGACTATAAACCCAGGCCCCGTGTGCGAACGCATGCAGAACAGTCTGTGTGTGTGTGCGTGCGTGCGTGCGTGGTGCGTGCGTGGTGCGTGCGTGCGTGTGTGTGTGTGTGTGTGTTGTGGTGTTGTGTGTGTGTGTGCGTGTTATGTGTGTGTTGTTCGTTTGTGAATGAGTGTGTGTGCATGCGTTGTGCGTATACGTGCATATATGCATGTGTGCTTGCGTGCGTGCGTGAGTGAGTGAGAGAACGAAAAGGGGTGTGCAGTGTGTTTGCGTGCGCGTGCGCGCGCGCGTGTGTTTGCGTGCGTGCGCACGTGCGTGTGCTTGCGTGCGTGGGTGAGTGTGGAAAGAGAAAGTGTATGCATGTTGTTTGCGTACGTGCGCGTATCTCTGTGTGTGTGTGTGTGTGTGGTGGTGTGTGTGTGGTGTGTTGTCTGTCAGATGTCTCTCGCCCTTGTCAAACAACTGAACACCCCCTGCAAATATGACCAGTGTCGCATCTATCTCCCCACTCACATCCCCCCCCCCCCCCCCCCCCCCCCCCCCCCCCCCCCCCCCCCCCCCCCCCCCCCAATCTTCCTTTCCCGCAAACAAAAGACTAGATCTCCTTTTACGAACTGTTCTTTGGAGAGAGAGAAGAGAGAGAGAGAGAGAGAGGGGGGGGGGGGGGGGGGGGGAGAGAGAGGGGGGGGGAGAGAGAGAAGGGGAGAGAGAAGAGAGAGGGGGGGGGGGGAGAGAGAGAGAGAGAGAGAGAGAGAGAGGAGGGGGGGGGGAGAGAGGGGAGAAGAGAGAGAGAAGAGGGGGGGGGGGGGGAGGGAGAGAGAGAGAGGAGAGGAGAGAGAGAAGAGGGGGGGGGGGGGGGGGAGGAGGAGAGGGAGGGAGGGGAGGAGAGAGAGGAGAAAAGAGAGAGAGGGAGAGGGGGGGGGAGAGGGAGGGGGAGAGAAAAGGGAGAGAGAGAGAGGGGGGGGAGAGAGGAGAGGAGAGAGAGAGAGAGAGAGAGGGGGGGGAAAAGAAGGAGCAGGAGCGAGGGGGGGAGAGAGAGAGAGGGGGGGGAGAGAGGAGAGAGAGAGAGAAGAAGAGAGAGGGGGAGGGCGGGAGGAGTAGCGAGGAGCCGGAGGGGGGGGGGCCCCGCGGGGGGTTTTTTTTAGGGGGGGGGGGGGCTTGTGAGAGAGAGGAAGGATAAAAGGGTGTGTGTGTGTTTTGTTTGGGAGTGGTATAGTGTTTTGTGTGTGTGTTTGTGTGTAAAAAGAAAAAAACGGCAGAGAGAGGGGAAGCGAGAGAGAGGAGAAGAGGGGAGTTGGGGGGGGGGAGAGGGGGGGGGGAGAGAGGGGGGAAGAGAGAGAGAGAGAGATGAGAGAGGGGGAGAGAGAGATAGAGCGAAGAGAGGTAGAGAGAAAAGGAGAAAGGGAGAGAGAAGAGAGAGAGGAGTTTAGGAGGGAGAGAGAGAGAGGAGTTTGTGTTTTTGGAGGAGGTGTGTGTGTTGTGTTAGTGCGTTAAAAGAGAGAAAAAAGAGGGAGGCGAAAAGAATAATGACGAATTAACGAACGAATTTTTATTTGACAAAAGCTACAAGCCCATCAGTCAAAGGGGTAATTGTAAGTACATATTAAATAGGAATGAATATGAAAAGGACCATGAGTAATAATCCAAAGTCCAGATAAATGCCAACCAATATTTTCATTATTACGTATAGGATCCGTTTCATTCATAGTCTGCTTACGTTTATCTAGAGCCTGCGTTATATATATATATAAAGATTTAAGCTCGGAAAATATTTTTTAAGATAACACCTTTTGTACAAGATTGGTGGACTGTTGGTTGGGTTTGTCAAAAAAGAAATTTTTTTGGGCGAATGTCATAAAAGTTCTAAAAGCAAACAAAAAAATGAAATTCGTCTTCTTCTTCTTCTCCCAAAGCTGGGCAAAGTTTTTGTCTGTCTCTGCTGTAATATCCATTGTTTTGCATTCAAAAGACCCCACAAACTTTGCCTAAATTTTAGTAAAATTACTTCGAACCTTTTATTTTTTTAACGATATCAAAACGTTTGGCCAAAAACCCTCTTTAAAGGAGCTATACCAATGTATTTTTTTATAGAATTAATGTTCATGCCAGTTTTGATGAAACTGAAATAAGTCTATCTTTCAATTCTCTAACAAACTGTTCTTCATAAACCCCACCCCCTGGCATAGCCAAAAAATACCAAATCCATTTATCGCAAAAGATCTTTTACTTTAGTCGCCCCGTTTACTTTACCCTTATTTTGTTTTAAGCACATTCGTAGCTTGTTGATTATCTTAACATAGGGAAGCCTGTAAGTTTAATCCATTTTTAATGATTTAGTTATGGTTCTTTTATAAATGGGTATCTACCATTTCTCCTTACATAATTTATTTATGTGTAATGGAAACAAAGAAATTTTATGGCAAAGGTGTGTACTTTTTCATTTGGGGGTATCTTCTAGACCCCTACTTCTGCGCATACGTCAGGGGAGGTTTATTTGTGGTCAAAAAGTTTCCAAAAAAAATTTTTCACAGAACTAATTTTTCATTGATTTTTATAATTTTTCATAACTCCCCCTTTTTTTGCTTTTTGACACTCATATCAAACATGAGCATTACAACAAATTTT
>JAQIHA010000313.1:0-14502 GCA_028751875.1 Rapana venosa | reverse complement strand
GACCGTAAAATACCCCCCAATATTATCAGTTTTACCGAACTTATTTAAAACAGCAGCATGCGACCAGCCATCGTGGAGCAGCACTTAGCGCTTTGGGTTGAGAAGTAGAAGGTCGCGGGTTCGATTCCCATAACAGTCGGTAGATAATTATTTCCGGACTTCAGCCGGCTTCTACACAGAGTGAATTTGCTATGGTCTCATCCACTTTACAGATCTGTTTATTTGTATATTCTTTCATTTCGAGGATAATGGAATAAGCATTCGTGCGCTTTTTTACATCCAATCCCCGTGTGTATGCAGTTTTGTAGATAAGATTTTGAGAGTGTTGCTCTAATTACCTGAGCCGCATTGCAGGTGTCCGTATCTCTCGGGCCTGGTTGGTGCTGGGATATGATAGAATAGGAAGCGTAGACTTCATCCCTGTCAAGCAGTCTCAAAGCGCATGCACCTCCATAGCAGCATCATTATATCCTCCTCCTCCTCTTCCTTCTGTATACACTCACCAAAGTAAAAGAAAAAGGAAAAGTTTTAGAATTAGATCTTTATACTAGACTTAGTGTTAATAAAACAAGTGCAGCTTCTGAAAATTGTGTGCTTTACGTTGAAAATGTTATGGAAACTTTTCATCTCTCTCTACTCTCCTCTCTCTCTCTCTCATTCTCTCTCTCTCTTCTCTCATTTCTCTCTCTTCTCTCTCTCTCTCTCTCTCGCTCCACACAAGTCCTTCGGATGAGACTACAATATTGTAATTGCTCTTCATGGGATGATTAAAGTGTTTTTAGCTTTACTTGAAACCAAGACCCTATGTGCGAACGCACACATAACATCTTGTGCACACATTAAGATCTGTTCGGCCTTTCGCACGAGTAGGCCATATGTGCCGGTGATAAATCGGGGAAGGGGGGGCGTACATTCTATTTCCATCACAATAAAATAGTGAGACAACACCGGCCATTTCACAACGGAGTGCAGTGCGTGAGATGATGACTGTGTTCTGTCTACAGTCCCGCTCCAAGTCCCTTAAGGCCGATTCTTAGGCTTAGGGGGGATCTCATTCCCTCTCTTCTTCGGTCCTTGGATTCAGAGAGGGATTTGGCTCCCTCTTTTGGTCACAGGGAGTGGGAGGACAGCAAACTAGCCCTGATCAATGAGAGCAAAAATGAGGTTACCTGCACTGTGTACTTTTGGGGTAGAAGACGAAGAAGAAGAAGGGAGAGAGAGAGAGAGAGGGGAGAGAGAGAGGAGAGAAGGAGAGAGAGAGAGAGAGAAGAAGAGAGAGAGAGCGAGATGAATGATGATGATTGATGGATGATGATGATGATGTGATGTGATGATGATGGTGGATGGTGGTGGTGTGGTGGTGGTGGTGGTTGGTGGTGGTGGTGGGTGGTGTGTGGTGGTGGCGATGATGATGGCGATGATGAGATGGCGATGATTGAGTGATCGAAGAAGGGAAGAGCGTTGGATGGAGAGGATAGGAAAAGAGGAGGAAGAGTTTAAGGATAGCGATCCACATTCAGAGAGACAGAGACACACATGAAGAGAGAGGAGCGGCCTCCTGTTTCAACTGTATAGACACAACACGTAAACAAATGGATCACAATTTTAGTACCAAAAGCAAAGGGGAGGGCGATTAAAACGGAACTAGTGTGTAAGATGTACACGTGTGTGTGTGTGTGTGTGTGTGTGTGTGTGTGTGTGTGTGTGTGTGTGTGTGTGTGTGTGTGTGTGCGTGCCTGCGTGCCTGCGTGCGCGCGCGCGCGCGTGTGTGTGTGTGTATGTTTTAATGCTGCTATCCGTTCCTGCTTGTAGGCCATGATTTACTCTTTCGAAAGGCGGAACAGGTTTTAACGCGTGCACAAGAAGATATTAACCATGCATTCCTACACGGGACCTGTGTTAATAGTCTCTTCCGAAAGATTTTCGATGAGGTGGAGTCAGCATTGATTTCTAACTCCAGGTGCAGAAATGGTCTCCAACGGGTAGTTTGAACCCATGCCGGTCTGATCACGAACTCAACGCTCTAACCACTAGGCTCTCCTGCCTCCCACTGCTTCAGTAACTCCAAACCATGCCCCAGTGACACTTCGCGAATTCGGAGAGGTAAAGAAAGGGAGGCTACTTCCCTTTTTATTCACAGTCTTTCTCTATTGTATTTATTGTGTGATACAAGTAGTGTCAACCTGTGCACAGAACAATCTGTCTGTCCCACTAACATTTTATCAGACTGTTTATCATATTCACATAATTATTTCTCCATACTATTTATTGTGCGTACAGCAGTGTAAACCCTGTAACGAACAATGTGCCCACTAACATTTCATCTTTCAATACACAGACAAAAAATAATATTAATTCATTATGGTGCCATTTTTGGCAGGGGGGAAAGTCACATAAATCGGACTCAAGAACAGCATGTCCATAATTAATAGCTTTTTTTTTTGGGGGGGGTGGGGGGTGGGGAAGAAGCAATCGGGCACGATCTTGTCGTGTCCCAGTTTTTTACGACGATCCTTATCTTCGTTGAAATTTCTGACAAATTCAGGAGTGATGTCGAGTATCGAAAGGTTAGAATGTGGAGTTCAAAAAAGGGGGTTGGGCAATGCTCGCCGCGTCAGCTGACACTATCTGCTTTTTTTCCAAAATCATCACATCATCATCATCAACTCTCTCATCATCATCATCCCTCATCATTCATCTATCATTTTTCATCATCGTCATACCCCCATGTCCATTATTGCGAAATCATGTCGTTGTGAGTTGTTATAATGTCGTCGAGTCTAATTTTCATCCCCCTCCCCCACCTATGAAATCATTCCCCTTCATCATCGTTAAAATCGTCTCACACCACACATCCCCCATCATTATTTTTCTTCTTTTTCTTCTTCTACCACAATAAACCATACCATCAATACATTACAAAAATGATACCCTGCCCTCCCCTCCCCCTTTGAGAACAAAAAGTAATTTAATCTCGTAATTATTTTTTTTCGGGTAAAAGTAAAGACAAAAAAAGCATCGGGCCCAAAAAGGGGAAATTGTGGTTTCCCTTGAAAGCAAAATGTAGTTCTCCTACAAAAAAAACGTATTAGGTTTCATTTTGACATGTTAAGTTTTTTCAAACTTCTGGAGTAGGAAAACCCCTTTTGGTTTTTAAATGTTTTTCTGATTCTGTCTTTCTAAACCCAAAAAACTTGACCCCTTTTTCATTCAACCCACTCAGGGGAAATACCCATTTTTATTTCGTACCCAAAGGAGCGGATAAAGGGGTTTGCAAAGTCTTCAGGGTTCCTAAAGGGGTCTTCTAGACTAGGTAAAGGGTGAAGCGACAGACCATAATGAGTCCAAATCCTGTCTTCTAAAACCAAAGGGAAATTGAAAGGGATCTGGCCCGGGCCCCACGCCAGAGGTCAAAAGCTGACGGTGACTCGAAGAACGGTCATGCACATGACAGGCTGAGCTGTCCTTTACCAACACACAAGAAACATTGAGGGGAAAAAATACACATAATTGACGGAATTTGTTTACAAGACGATTGATTGAAGGTTGTCAAGTTTATAGTTGCTAAAAAAAGTGATAACAAAAAGTTTTGATGCAGTTCTATCTGATTTTTGCGCTAAAAACAATAATTTTGGAAACGGTGTTTTTGAGAGAGAGAGAGAGAGAGGGAGAGAGGAGAGAGAGAGAGAGAGAGAGAGGAGAGAGAGAGAGAGAGAGAGATGAAAACTAGAAGTTTGGCCGGGGGGGAAAAAAACCCTTTTAAGATTTGTAAGCAGTTGTTCCCCTTGAAAGCCCACTGCTGTGTTTCAGCTATTTTGGGGAAAAACCGAGCAGTGTTGTGGGGTGTGATGTGTGGGGTGTTGTGTGTGTGTTTTGTGTGTGTTTGGTGTATGTGTGTGTGTGTGTGTGTGTAGGTATGTTTTTTGTTATGTGTGTGTGTGTGTGGTGTGGTGGTGTGTTTTTTTGTGTGTGTGTGTTGTGTTTGTGTG
Source organism: Rapana venosa (assembly GCA_028751875.1). Taxonomy (NCBI): domain Eukaryota; kingdom Metazoa; phylum Mollusca; class Gastropoda; order Neogastropoda; family Muricidae; genus Rapana; species Rapana venosa. Next base: position 10,513 of record JAQIHA010000313.1, on the reverse strand, counting down.
TGTTTGTGTTTTGTGTGTGTGTTGTGTGTGTTGGTGTGTGTGTGTGTGTGTGTGTGGGTTTTGGGTGTGGGGGTGTGTGTTTTTGTGTGTGTGTGTGGTGGTGTTGTGTGTGTTTTGGTTTGTGTGTGTTGGTGGTGTGTGTTGGTGTGTGGTGTGTTTTTGTGTGGGTGGGTGGTTGTTGTGTGTTTTGGTGGTGTGTGTGGTGTGTGGTGTTGGGTGGTGTTGTGTGTTGTGTGTGGTGTGTGTGGGGGTTGTATGGTGTGTGTGGTGGTGTGTGTGTGTGTGGGTGTGTGTGGTGTGGGTGTGTGGGGTTGTGTGGGGTTTGTGTGTGTGTATGTGTGTGTGTGTTGGTTGTGTGTGGGTATGTGTGTGTGTGTGTTTTTGGGATTCTTTTCTTTTCTATTCTTTTATTCGGGGAAAAAATGGAAAAAGCACTTATGTGTTTTCTTACGTCCAGCCCCCGGTGTATGTGGTTTTTTAAATTCTGTCATCTTTTTCCCAGGGCACACAAGGGCCTTACTCTTACAAAGGGGAACAGGAGTTTTTGTGGTGTATGGGTGTGTTTATGTTGGTGTGTATGTGTGTGTGTGCGTGCTTGAAACAAGTTATTTTTCTGTTTGACGGTGAAGAAAATTTTTTTTTTTTTTAATGAAAAAATGAATGTTTTGAAGAAAAACCCAACCTTGGAAATGGGGGCCTAAAAAAAGTCCCTGATGTTGAAACGCCCATGACCAAACAAGTTTATCAGTCACCTGTTAAACACCCCCCCTGAACAGAGCAAGTGTATCACGTCACCTGTTAAACTCCCCCCCACACGCCCGAAAAATGTGTCATCCCCTGTTAAATGCCCACACTGACACAAAACAAGTGTAACGTCACCTTTTAAAACTGCCCCCCGGGGACACGAGCAAGGGTCCGTCATTTAAAAATTTCCCCAGGGGACAAAAAAACAAGTGTTCACGTCCCCTTTAAAAAACCCCCCACACTAAAACCCAGAGAAAGTGTGTCACGCCCCTTTAAACCCCCACACGACAAAAAACAATGTATACGTATTTTTAAACTGCCCACGAACAGAACAAGGGGTCACCTCACCTGTTAAAGCCCCACTGACACGATCAAGTGATAATCACCTTTTAACTCCCACACGACACAGAACAAGTGGTAAAATCACCTGTTAAACCCCCAACCCTGACACAAACAAGTGTTCACACACCTTTTTAAACGCCCACACGGACAAGTTTCAAGTGTGTCACATCACCTGTTAAACGCCCCCGGGACACAGAACAAATGTGTCACCCCCCTGTACTGTGTTTGAATTTCTAAAATTTTGTTGGCACTTTAGTCACGCAGATTTTCTGCATGAAATTCCGGTGCCCCCCGGAATAGCGCATCCCCACTAGGCAGCGCTGCATTTAATTTTCTCTTAAACTCGCACGAGTTTTGGTTCCCCTTACGGGGGGTTTTTTTCTGTGAGTTTTGCTAGGAAACTTCTTGTGTTTGGGGGGTTCTTTAGTGCACTAAATGTGGGGACTTTGGTCTATGTTTCATCCGAAAGACTAGCCCCCAGACAAACACTTACTTTTTTAGGGGATGGGGAAAAAGTTTCGGACAAAAGGGGGATCGAACCCGGAGGTTTAGCTTTTAGGCGGTGCATTCCTCCGCCATCGTGCAGCACACCACAGTCTAAGGTATTGCCCATGCCCAGGTTGCTGGCTTCTTCCGAGTTTTTAGCGTAACTGGTAAGTCAGGGTTCTTTCACCAGACCCTCATGAAAAACAAAAAAAGAAACAAGAGAAAGAGAAAAATCTTCAAAGAACTCTTTTTGTTCAGGGTTAAAGATGAGCATTGACATACTTTTTTTTTCATCTGGGGCCTTTCCCGAAAAGGGACTGTCATCAAAAAAAGGGATGAAAACCCAAATACAAATACGAAACGTGTTTTAAAGAAAAAAGTAGTGTGTGGGTTTAACAAAAAATTTAAACTTCAAAAAGCCTGCTTAATTCAAGATTCATTGATTATGATATTTTGAAAAAGATCATTGTTTATTTAAACAAAAATCCCCCAAGTGAATCAAAGAGAGAGAGGAGCGACAGAGGAGAGGAGAGAGAGAGGAGTGAGAGAGGAGAAAATAGAGGCGAGGAGAGAGAAGAGAGAGAGGAGAGAGAGAGCGACAGAGAGGGAGATAGAGCATTTACAATGTTTTTTGCAGTAGGTGTTTTGCCATTCACAAAGGGGGAAGGAGGGAGGGTGGGGACAAACCCTGTATTTTAGTACCCTAAAAACGTAACAAAAGCCAAAAATAACTCATGGGATGGATTCTATATCATGGCTTTGAAATTTCACAAGGATTTAATGTATCATGTACAAAAAACAAACATGTATTTGGTTTAGGAATGTTCACACTGCTGCCTCTATTGGGGAGTCAACACAAAAGTACAAAACATCTCAACAACCCTTTCCTTTTCGCAGGGAGGTGTACTTGAGCTGTTTTGGGCAATCTGGTGCCCCAACCCCCAACTGTCTGTTTTTTTTCCCACATTTCTTGTGGGTTTTTAAAACATCATAGAAATTTATTCGTCTTGAGTTTTATTTAATCATTACTCTTTAAAACTTTGTACAATCTTCATCATTGGAGAGGAGAGGATTTTTTTCTTTTTTTTTATTTCGGAAATGATAAGCACCAGTGCTTTTTTACATCCATCCCCCCCCGTGGGAAACATCTTAATAATACCTCCAAACAAAGGGAAATAACCCCCCTTTTAAAAAAAAAAAACAAACAAACAATTAAAAGAAAAAACCCCCAAAAAAAACCCCCTCCCCCCAAAAAACCCCAAACAAAAAAAAGAAAAAAAAAACAAAAAAAAGACCACAAAAACCCCAAAAACCAAAAAAAAGAGAGAGAAGAGAGGGGAGAGAGAGAGGAGAGAGGGGAGGGAGGAGAGAGAGAGGGGGAGAGAGAGAGAAGGGGGAGAGAGGAAAAAGAGAGAGAAAATATATATATAAAAAATAAAAAAATAAAAAAAAAAAAATAAAAATAAAAAAAAATAAAAAGCTGACCCTCCTGGTATAAAACCATTTCTTTTCCCCGACTCTCTCGAGGGGGTTGGGATTGCCATCATTCTAAAAGACATTTTGGGAACCACTCTTTCTTTCGTCAAAAACCTTCAATTCCCCTAAATCTTTTGAAGTTTGCGAAATCAATCTAAACCCTACCGGGCCCACTCATTACATCTGCTCCCTTTCCCGCCCACCTCCCAGCCGTAAAAAAACCCTAACTCTTCTTTTTTTCCCCAAAGGGAATTCAGTCACCCCTGACCATCACCCTCTCTCCCATAAATTATAATTTTTGGGATTCAACTTCCATTTCGCAACCAGTCTTCCCCAGATGAAAAACGCTTTCTCTTTCTCTGTCCAACCTTTCTCTCTCAATGGAAAACGAAGCAACGCACAGATTGGTAAATTTTAGAGGGCTATTACTAATGTTTATTCAATCTTGTCACATCGTTTTGTCCCCGACGAATGCTTCGATCATTCCCCCTTTCTTTTCCATTCAAATCACAAAACCGTCAAAAAGAGAATTGTTACTCGTCGCAATCAAGGCCTTGGGACATTCATCCCTTTCCCTTTTCCCCAAGTTTCCCGAATTTTTTTCAAAAACCTCTGACCACATGACCTTGATCACTTTTCCCTATTCTCCGCCAACTGTTTGATGAGCTGCACCCCCAAATGTTTATCCCCTCCCTGCAGAACTGGCCAGGGTTTAACCAAGATATCTTGATAGCGAAGCGCAAACCCGGCAATAGAACGGCAGGGGGAAGTCAAAAACCGAAATAAAAAACGTTTTTCCAAAAAACAAATAAACAAAGTCAAACTTTAACCATTCAAAAAGCAGATATACTTTTCCCAAAAATTATCTTGTACATCCATAAAATCTTTTTTTTTCCCCATCAAATCCTTTGGATTGCAAAAACAATCCTTCCCAAAACACCCACACCCGTCTGAACTTCCTCCTTTTTTCTCCCTTTCTTTTCAGACAAATTTCAAACATACGCTCCGACTTATCAAACTCAATTCCAGCCTGCGCCCCCTGACCCATTTCCCTGGCACCCCTCTCTTTTCCTTCCATCCCCAAGTGAAAAAGAATCATGACAATTTAAAGGGAAATGACTTAAAATCAGCCCCCTTGACCCAATTTTCCCCTTTTTTTCTCACAATCCCTTTCCCAAACTTGGCCATTATCATAAATAGTAATCATCTCTTCGTCGGGAAACTTTCCAAGCTCTTAAAACAGAAATAGTCACACCTCTACTGAAAAAGCACGCCCTCGACCCCAACATTCTGAAAAAAATTATAGGCCTGTCTCAAACTTCCCCTTTGTCTCAAAAGTACTAGAAAAAGTTTTTCTAAAACAGTCAACAACATCCTTTTCCCAAATGATCTTTTCCACTTTGTCTCCCTATCCCCCCAACCACAGACCGAAAACCACCCGTCCATCTTTAGATACACTTTACTTGTTTGATGCAGGAAAAAACTCCTCCTCATCTTTTGACTTATCTGCACCTTTTTATACCCTAGATCACTCAATTCTTCTTTCTCGCCCCCCAAAATACGTTGGTTTTAATGGCACGCCCCCACCCTTTTTCTTCATATCACAGACCCGGTTCCAGAAGTTATTTTAAAAAAAATTCAAACAAAACCCGTTAAAAGGAATGGGGAGTCCGCAGGGCAGTCTGGGCCTGTTCTTTTCTCTCTACACGCCCATCCACATATAATAAACACCACCCTTTAAACAATTTCATGCCCTGATATCAGCTTCAGTGCAGCGATACTGTTGAAAAAATTTTTCCCCCCTGACAAATATGTCCTATGCCTTAAGACATTCAAAACTGGATGACCAGAAAAAGTTTTAAAATTAATGTGATAAAAAACCCAAGCCATGCTCTAGGGGCCCAAAAATAAATTTTCCTCTATCACAAAAATTCAATAGAATTCGGCAAAACGTCAGTTCCTTTGTCCAATCTGTGAAGTTTTAAAGTTTCTTGCAACCACTCTCTTAAAAAATTATCACCCGACCTGCCCGTCTTGCACTATCAATTTCGGCGCATAAGCGCGATTCCAAGTATCTGTCCCCTGATGCAACTTCCAAGCTTGTAATTCTCATTCTTTCACGTTTAACTACTGTAAATTTTCTTTTGGTGGCCCACCAGCTTCTATCCCCTTCTTCAACGCTACAAAAATCTGCAGCTGATGGCCCAAGAAAGAAAAAATTAACACATCACTCCCCTTCTGCGATCTCTTCATGGGTTTCCCGTTCACAAAGATGCGTATTAAAAAACAAAACCCTCTGTTTCAAAAGTTCCCTAAATCTGCACCCTCTTATCCTGAACTGTCTTATACTCCAAACCCCTTCCCCTTTGTTAGGCAGATATTTTTGGGTTTCGAATAAGATTAAAAAAAACCCCTGTTGGCCGTCGTCCTTTTTGTTTCTGGTCCATCCCCGGATGACCCCCCTTTTCACTCGTCAAAAAGCCTTCATTGTTCCTTCAAATCCAGCCTCAAAACACACTTTTTTCCTACCTAGACTTTCCCCCCACATACTTCCCAATTTTCAACAGCATTTTTCACCTAAGTGTTGTTCCGTGTGTGGTGTTTGTGTGTGGGCGGTGCGTGTGCGTGCGTATGGCGCGCAGGGGTTTGAAATCTGTTGTCTTTGTTTAAGGAGGTTTCAGCCTGTAATGTTGGGGTGAAGCGCTTGTTTGTTTGTTTTTTTTCAAGATTTGCGCTTATAAAATTTCCATAAATTTTTTTATTATTAAAGGAGAGAGAGAGAGGAGTGAGAGAGGAGAGAAGAAGGGGGAAGAGAGAGAGAGAGGGGGGGGGGGGGACTTGTTTTTGTCCAGCTGCACGGAGGGAAAGCACGTGAAGAAATGATGCGCATGGCTCACACAGATGAGGGGGGCGCTGTGCTAGTTACCCAAGCTCTTTTCATTCGGCCCCTGCCCGGACGACTAACTTGCGGTGAAAAGTGGGCCTTTTTGGTCCACGTCCCGCCCGGTCATTTTACTTAAGCAGCAGGTAATTATGTTGCTTTTTTAGTTTTGATTTTTTTTTCTTATGCTATTTTTTTAAAAGACATGGCGAGACAATTTTGCGTGTGAAAATGGCTATTTTTGGCCTGTTCCCGCCTAGCTTTTTGGCCTGTTTAAAGTTTTTTAAACCCGCCTTTCGGTTTGGGGGGGCATGGAGGTTTCGGTGAAAAAAATTTGTACAATATATGATTTGCAATTAAAAAAAAATTTCCCAAAAAGGGTATGTGACGGATAACTATTGTCGTTCTTTTAGTTATGTGTTAAGACTTTTTTGCATTTTTGAAAATAAAAACGCAAAATACAAAGGATTGTATTTTTTTTTTTCATTTAAACTTTAAAAAGGGGTGAGGGTTGAACCAGATGGGGAGGATTTCTAGGTGTACCCCCCCCACCCCCCCCCTCATGACTTACTTATTTTTTTGAATATTTGGGGAGCTCCCGCTACTGAAGTTTTTAAACAGTGTCCCTTTGGGGCGAGTTGAACTGGCAGGACCCCCCCCCCCCCCCAAAATCTTTGGTTGAAGGATTTTGGGTTTGAGTTTTTGGTTTCCATCCCGTATAATAGTGGTAGCACACACTCCTACAAATTTGGATGTGTTTTTAGTGTGCAAGAAATGAAGCAAACAAACTTGGAACGGGGTATTGTTTATTGCTTTCGCGAAGGCGTTTTGGGGAAAAGAATTTTTTTTAAAGGGGGGGGGGGGGGGGGGGGGGGGGGACTTGGGGGATTCAGATATTTAAGCGTAGGGAGGGGTGTTTGGGGTATCATCATCAGGGGGTTTGATGTTCTAAGACCAAGGCGACCCACATTCCCCCCCTTTTCCCACGTTTGTGACCCTGTTTTGTTCCAAACATTTTTTTAAATTTAAAAAAACATAATCATTTTTTTATGCCCCTTTTCCGCACCTTAAAACCCTACAAAAAAAAAGGGGGAAATATAAGTATTTTTCTTTTTCCCCAAAAAAAGTCGAAAATAGTATTTCGCGTTGTTTTATGTGAGAAGCGTACGTTATCTGTTTAAAACGCGGTTTTTATTTGACAGTTGATCCAAAGTTGTGTGACTATGTTCACTACCTTTTTTTAAATTTAAACAATTGAAATTTTCTGTCTGTTCTAAAATTTAGCTAAAGCCCCAAGGCTTGGTTATTGCCGTGTTTTTACCAAGAGTAAAATTCTCGATTTCCGATGACCCCCTGTGACTTCACACCCAAAACCAAAATGTAGGACACAAATTTAGACGGCCTTTCTGTATATTTGACAATATAATTGGGGTTTTTGAGCTAGATTATTCCCAGTAGGAGGCAGATAGGGTTGGAGTGCTTCGCCTGCTATCGGCATAGTTGGCCCGAAGTATAAAAAAATGGGTGAGTATCAGACATATGGTAAGGTGTAATGCAAAAATTTTAATCCGATTTTTTTTTTTAAAATATGAATTGGGGGGGGGGGGTTTCTTTTTTGGCCGAACTCGGAGGTTAACCCAATCGTGAGATTTTGTGGTGTTTACCCTTTTTGCCACTATTAAGGGGCCCCCTTAAGATTAGAAATTTTTTTTTATTTCAAATTTTTGGTGAGGTTTTTGTCCTACTAGGTAGTTTTTCAATAAAATGAACCCGGTGTTTTTTTCCTCTCAAATGCATGCCTTGCTCACCAGAAGTCGTTTCACCAAGCATGGCAAAAAGAAAACAATGGATGGAGCGCAGCAACAGGTAAACCCAAATTTTTCTAAAATTTTTCAAGACAATTTTAAATCGTGTGTTTTAGTAGTAAGGGTGGGGGGGAGGTCGTTCCTCAATCAGTTCTTAGATTCATAATTGTTTTTTTTTTCAATGCACAGTTTACTAACCCTTAAGGTAGCACATTCCATTTAAAGGAATGTACCCCGACCACACCATTGTGTATGAGATTTGAAATGTCACTTTTCCCAATTGCCACCAATAGCCAATCTTATGAAATGAAATAAAGGTTTTCAACGCATAAGTTACTCTTGTTTCTCCCCTTTCTCTCTCTCTCCCTCTCTCCTCCTCTCTCTCCCCTTTTTCTCTCTTCTCTCCTTCTCTCTCTCTCTTCTCTCTCTCTCTGGCCAACCAAATGTTTTGGCCGGGTTTAATGATGAGAAAAATCCCAAGGCTGACTACAAAAAGTTGGGGTTAAAAAAAAATAATTTGGATCTCCTTTCATGGAAATTTTTTGAAGTAAAACAGATGCCTATAGGCGAAGTATTTGTTTTTTATGCCTCCAAGCCTATTTTATAAAAGATAATAAAACTTGAATAAGTATTGTATATGCTTTTTTTTCTTGCCTAATTTTTCAGTGAAACGAAGTACTGATTTTCTTACTTTCTCTCTCTGCGGAGCTTACAGGGGACGCAGTGGATCCCCTCCTATAGCATATGCCTGGCAATGAGACTCTGATTTTCCCGGCAAAGGAAAACGCAAAAAAGACCCGGTGAAGGGGTCCCCAAATATTTTGAAAAAAAGCTGTTCCCAAAAAGAGCAAACAAATCGATACAGAAAAAAAGTGGGGACCTTTATTTTTTTTCTTTCGACGTAAAGGAGAGGTTGTGATCCCAGCTCAGGAACAACCATATAAATTACCCAGATGTACATAAACGCGCAAAGGAAAAACAAAAGGGGGAACCCTTAAGACTGGCACCGACTGTGGGGAAATGTATCAAGCCCCCGCCCGCTACATGAGGGACTCGACAAAGAATCCCCCTGACTCACCCCCGCTGCCATTAGCATGTGGGAGCTTGGGACCTGCAACGCTTACTGCCGTCTTCATTAAAGGGGCTAAGCTGCCCCATTTGACGAAATAAAGATACTGACCAAATCAATTTTGACCGTCTCACCACAAACACCTTGCTGACAGTACTGTGATTTATGTGTACATAAGGATAACCTGGTTAGGCCCCCCTGTTAAAAAGGTTAGAAAATGTAGAAAGTCCTTATTCAACATACATTAGAGATGCCAGCCATTGGTCAAACGCCAATTTTTTTTGCAAGTTCACAGCATCTTCGAAAAACTTGCAACCTCCCAGACTTTTCCAGAGCATCGAGAGAGAGACTAAGTCTCCCCTTTCCCGTACGTTTTCTCCTACACAATCGAATTTGCCCGTCCCTGGCCCCTACTGTTTGGTGTTAGTTTTCTCACTTTTTATTTTCCGTGGACTGTCCTGCCCCGTTGTCAAGGATCACTCGTTCTGTTTAAGCGCCCATCGTTCTTGAGGGTAGCTGATACCATGCCCCACCAGCTGTCTTAAATCCTTCTGCCTTCAGACGTTCTGCTTCATCCCCTCTGCCATCAATCCTTTTGTCTACAGTCCTTTCTGTCTACAGTCCTTTCTGTTTTCAATCCTTTTGTTTTCCCTTCTTCCTTCAATCCTGTCTTCATCCCTTCTTCCTTCAATCCTTCTGCCTTCAGTCCTCCTGTAGGTCATATGATCACTGGGCACCAGACTTCCGATTGCATGCTCACTCTTTGCGAAAAACAAAGCAAAGAATAAAATAAAAAATAGCCTACAAAGTCTAAAGAACTAAAATAATGACTTAAAATAAACCATAAAGTCAAATGGAATAGACAAAATAAAGTAGAAACAAAATAAAATAGGAAATAAGAAATAAAATAAACAAAATAATATAAAAAGGATAAAATGCTAAACAGTAGAATAAAATAAACGAAATAAAAATAAAATAAACTGAATAATAAAAACCCACTTTACAAAGAAAACTAATAGTTGCAGGAGATGAGGAGTGCAATCTTGGTGACAGTGATCATGGTGTTTGAACATAACACCACCTACAGTGACACAGCACCCGTAAGGTGTGCCTTCTTTTTATTTATTTATTGTAGTCCCCGCAAGTAACCAATTTAGAATGTATCAACACCACCCCCCAAACACTTCTGAGGAACCCTTTCCTTGGATGTCACCTTTCCCCTTTTTATCATTTCCTTAAAGCCCCATCCCCCCCCCTTTCTTTTTTCACAGGAGGGGGACCCTTTTTTAGGTCTGTATTAAGAAACTCTTAGGGGCCCCCTTCCCCGGTCTTTAATTTGTGATTTTGTTGGTTATAAGATTTTTAGTGCTTCCCCTGTTTTATTCCCTAGTGGATTTATGAAGTTATACAGTATTTCTTTATCTTCCCCTTGTCTTTTTTTCATTGGGTTAAAGTCTTTTGCATCATACACCTTTCCTTAGTGCCCCCCCCCCCCTTCTGCCTTTTTTTCCCCAAGGGGGCTGATCTAGTGGTAAAAGTCAACGTTCATAGAAATTTTCCATTTTTTTTAACGAGATCTGTTGACAATGAGCTAAATGAAGACCTTGCATGGGCCTGTATAGGGAGTTGGGGACGGCCTAAACGTTACATTACAAAATTTTTGTACAGAAATCCGTATACGACATACACGAACAGCACCTTTGCAAGTGG
>JAQIHA010000312.1:0-14496 GCA_028751875.1 Rapana venosa | reverse complement strand
GGAGAGAGAGGGAAGAGGAGGAGAGAAGAGAGAGAGGAGAGAGAGAGAGAGAGAGAGAGAGAGGAGAGAAAAGAAAAAGAGAGAGAGAGAGAGAACCCGAACATTTAATGTACATCAGCTACACCGCCACAATACAACACAGCAGGAAAAAGAACAGTATACTGTTCATCACACAAACTCCTTTACTTTTTCATACCCAAAAGCTAGTCATGAAAAGCGCAGCATAATAAACTCATCTCATTCCTTCACCCCAAGCCGTTTGTGATAATGTAATAAAACTTGTAAGAAAACAACAATAATTCTATCCAGGATGCATGGGAGGGAGAAGTTCTTTTCATCATCATCATCAGACCCGTGACCTTGGCGGTCATGGGGGAGACACAAAAGACGATGCCGTGGTAAGCCTCCTCCATCCATCTCGGTCCTCGGCTCTGCGCAGTAGTGCCGAGTCATTCATTCTGGTTCATTCTCTGATGTTGTCCATCCATGACTTGTTCTCTCTTCCCATCCTTCTGCCACCTTCGAGTGTTCCCTGCAGTACTGTTTTTGGCAGAGTGTTGTGGCGGGTGACGTGGCCGAACCATATCAGCTTTTTCTTCTTGACGATGGTGAGAAGGGGTTCCTGTGGACCTACCAGCCGTGTTATTTGACTCTTGACAAATTCATTGGTCTTTCGTTCTCTCCAGGATATGCCCAGTAGTTTTCTATGACATTTTGTTTCGAATGACTGGATTTGCTTTGCTGTTTCAGCAGTCAATGTCCAGGTTTCACTTCCGTACAGCAGGATCGTCTGAATTAGGGCTTTGTAGAGCTTTAGTTTGATTGGGAAACTGATCTCTTTACTTTTCCATATGGTGGTGAGTTTTGTCATGGAAGATGTTGCCATGGCTATTCTGACTTTGAATTCTGTCGTCGATCGCCCGTCCTTTGTGAGTGTAGCGCCAAGGTATTTAAAAGCGTCTACCTCCTCCAGTTGTTGGCCGTTCATGTAAATTTTAGCAGTGGCATTGCTCGTGCTGTTCACAAGTACTTTACTTTTCTCCGAGCTCACCTCCATCCCATATGCTCCAGCTCTATCTCAAGTCTGGTTGTAAGATCTTGCAGCTCTGTGTTACTTCCGCCCATGAGGTCAATGTCATCGGCAAACCGTAAGTTGTTGAGGGGTCTGCCGCCAATGAGATGGTAGAGTGGAAGTCATGGAGGGTCTCTCTCATAAATGTTTTTCCAAGAACAGATTAAACAGGACTGGAGATAACAGGCATCCTTGTTGACCCCAACTGTGGTTTTGAAGTAGTCTCCGACCTGATTGTTCAGAAGGACTGCACTGCTTGCGGTGTTGTATAGTGCTTGAATGTTTGCGCTAGTCCTTCTTCAATGCCAAACATTCTGAGGACCTGCCACAGGCCTTCGTGCCATACTCTGTCGAAAGCCTTCTTGAAGTCGATGAAGTTGTGGAACAGGTCTCTCTGATGTTGAAGATGTTTTTCCATCAGGATGTGGCAGTTAAAAATCTGTTCGATTGTGCTCCTGCCTGCCCTGAACCCAGCTTGTTCCTCTGCAAGGTGTTCTTCTGCCTCCTTCTTGAGTTGATTCAAAATAACTTTGAGCATGATCTTGCTGGCGTGGCTGATGAGGCTGATTGTTCTATAGTTTTGGCATTGGCGTAAATTCCCCTTCTTGGGCAGGGGTATGATGAGTGATTGTGTCCATTATGTTGGCCACTGTTTGGTCTCCCAAATCTTCTGACAGATAGCTGTAACATATGTGATGACTGTTTCGCCACCATGCTTGAGCAGCTCTGCTGGTATATTGTCTGCTCCTGGGGACTTTCCTACTGGTAAGCTGCGGATGGCTTCTTCCACTCTTCCCTCAGTATAGGTAATGGCGAGGGTGCTCTTGATGTTGCTGCTTTCTCTCTATTATGCTCTTGTCAGGTTGTATTGGGTAGTTGTACAGTTCTTGACAATATTCAGACCACCTGTTCAATGCAGCTGAGCTTTCTGTGAGGAGGTTTCTGGAGCTGTCTTCAATGACTGATGATTTGGTTTGAAGTGGTTTTGTGAGTTTCTTCAGGGTGTCGTATGCCTTTTTACTGTTGCCCACTTTCATGCTTTTTTCGATCTCATCACATTGATCACTGATCCACTTCTCTCTGGCCTTTAACATTGACTTCTTCACGAGATTGTTGGCCTCCCGGTATTCTTTAGGGTTGGAAGACCTTGTTGGTTTCAGTGCTTTTCTTGTACCGCAGAGGTCCAAGATGTCATTGGTAGTCCATGGCTGGTGTTTATTCCTCTGACGACCGAGTACCTCCTCTGCTGTTTCTCGGACTGCCTCATTAAAGTTCTTTTAACTAGTACTAAAAACGTAATTGTATATGGTTTTCTGTAAAGGTTTGCTTGAAGGCTTAACATAATTTACATACAGAAAACAGAGAGGAATGTTTAGTACTCCTTTTTCATCTTTTTTCCACTACCACCTACACACACACACATGCACGCACGCACGCACGTACACACACACACACAACCACATACACATACGGTTGGTGGTCCAGTAGTTATTTGGTGCACGTAAAAGGACCAGGGCAAGAAGAGAGTTGTCCCTGGCAAAATTCTGTAGAAAAAAGCTACTCCGGTAGGGAAACAAAAACACTTGCAGAGAGGAAAAAAAAGGTGGCGCTGCTCTTGTGGAGACTCGTTCTCTCAGGGAGAGCAGCCTGAATTTCATGCAGATAAATCTGCCATAACTAAAAGTTATAAGTAAATAAATAGATAGATAGATAAATGAATAAATAAATAGATAAATAAATAAATCAACCAATAAATACATAAATAAATAAACATACTGTAAAGCATGATAAATAGCCACAAAACATAGGGGCATGAAGAAAATACTAGCACACATAACAGGCAGACACACAGAAACAATTACCTTTTCCATGTCTTCCCAATGAGATTCATCCATAAACTGATGTGGACACCACACCCAGCTCTCAAAGTATCCTGAACTGTACTCAGACAGCTGAGAGCCATGGGTGTGCTCAGTGTTCTAGGTCAGTGAATGTGCTGCATGATTTTCTTTTTATTGTGAACTGTGGCTATGGTGGAGGTGGTAGTGCAGGAACTTGAGAAAAAGTTGAAATAATGTGTTGCTTCTTTTGTAGCTCTTGGCAGCATTATTATGGATAGCTGCATTTGTCATTGTGTTTGTTTGCCCAATGTTTTACTTTCATCAACTGTATATTTTTTTTATCTATCTTTTTTATTACTGTTATGTGTATATGTGTTTTTATTTTCATCAATATGTGTTTTACTTTCATCACTTTGAATTACTTTCAACTATCTGTGATACATCCAACAATATATGTAATTTTTTCATCTATCTGTGTTTTACTTTCATCAAAATTTATTACTTTCATCTATCTGTCTGCCACCGCTTTTTAACTGGCTATTGTTCGTCTGGGTATTTTTTTTTTTTCTTATTTTGCTAGAACTCTGGTTCAACAATGAGGTGAGTTTAAAATTATGCATCGTTTTTGCAACCATAAAGGGCCATCTCATTAACCATTACCCCCATGGTGGTAGGCACAACAAAGCGTTTCCACTCCTGCCTACCGAGCCAACCTAGTCACAGACCCCCAAAATCGCTTGGCCTCATCTAAAAAAATCTCCTCCGGTTTTGGGGCCACAGCATTCATACGACCGTGTGACTCCCGGGTAACCTTTAAGGGTACCGTTTTCAAACTTCAGAAAATGTAACTGCATAGACTTGGTTTTTCCATAACCCAAAGCAACAGTTTTTAGGAATATTTTATCGCCCTTATTTAATCTTCTGCATGCGCTCTTGAAGTTGACCGGGGAGATTAAAAAACCCCCCCTTTAATTTTTAAACAGAACAAAATAAACGTGGGACAAAAGCACCATACCTCAAAACTACACCCAAAATCCACCAGCGCATGTTTGCCCCAAGGCAGGGTTAAATGGTTCCATACCTAAGGGGGTGTGTCCTCTCCCCGTTTTTGGCTTGGCGATTTTAACCACTGTGATTTAAAACATGCCTTCCTTTTTTTAAACAATAGTGACTTGTTTTACCCGTCAAAACAAAATTCTTGAAAAATGTTTTTGGAAAAATTTTTAATCTTTTAAAAATTCTTTGCTTTGCCACCTCTTGGGGTCCTAAATCACAACAAAATTTTTCTCATCTCTTTTAAAACCCAAAAAATAAAAACTGACCCTATTGTAAAAAACAATGAAGTGGGGACGCATAAGGGGGAAGGTTGAAGTTGTTTTGATGAATGCTGGGTGTGTTTCTTGACTCATGACAATTTTGATAAAGCGACTGATTTGTGCATGCATATATTTTTTTTGTGAAAATTTTTATATTTCAAAAAAACAAAATATTTCCCAAAAATAACCTTGGTGCAAAACAAAAAAAATTTCCTAAAAAAAAAAAAATTAGCGTTTCAGACGCTGAAGAATGGCCTGCAAACAATTCAAAAGAAACTTCAAAAAAAAATTCGAGAATTAAAAGATCTTATAAAAAAATTTAAAGAACAATTTCAAGGGTCTTTTTGGGGTAATGCGTGGGGGGGTTTTTAAAGATATTTTTCAGGGCAAGCAAACTAAAAAAAAACACAGTAAATGCCACTGAGGAAAAAAAAGTTTTTGCTGATGAACTGAAGTTTTTCTTCCCCTTGACGGAAACACAAACAGACTTCAATCTTTCTATCTAACCTCAACAAAATTTCGGGATAAGATTCGAATTAAGTTTTTACGCCACTACAATTAAATCATATTTAAAGCATTGAAAGTGGAAAGCTGGGGTGTGAGGGTTATTTGGGGTCGGCTTTTAAAAATCTTGTGCAAGCAGCTGTGTCATATTTTTAGGATTTTTTTCTCTTCTTTGAAAGCATCCCATTTCCCAAGCCGGGAAAAAAATCAATAATTTTCCTGTTCCAAAAAAAAAATAATCCCCCCCAAATTTTTTTAAATGACATAGCCATAGCCTCACCCAATAGTAATGAAATGTTTTAAAACAAAAACGTTTCAAACGGCTTCTTTTCCTCTACTTCTTTATATCAGATCCCTTCATTTGCAACAAACCCAACAGAAGCACAAATGAGCTACAATTACCTTGCTGCATAATGTTTATTCCCCCCAAAAAAACCCTCTCCTTTTTTTTCGTTACTTTTCTTTGACTTCTTTTTCTGCCTTTAATACCATTCGCCCCACTTTTAGCTCTCAAACGCTCTCAAAAAGGGCTGTCCCGGCTAATTTCTGGATAAGGCTTTTGACACACCGGACACATTTGTTCGATTTCAAAAACCATATCCATTAAAAGATAAACCCCCACTGTTCCCCCAAGGGCACTGTTCGTCCCCCACCTTTTCACCCTTTACACAAATGACGTACTGGCTCGATTTTAACCCTTTTAATCAAATATTCTGATACTCTGCTCGGGAAGATCCCCAAATTCCCTTCATTTTTTTAAACAATTGAGGATTCCCTTTTTGGGCAAAAAACTGTCTTGACCTTAATGTTAAAAAACAAAGGGAAATTTTTTGTTTTCGCAGGACCCCCAGCCCATCCCAAATCTTTACATTGGGTTTAAAGGTAGAGCGTGACACCAATCAAATATCTGGGTACAAATTGATGATAAACTAAACTTTATGCTAATAAGATCTTGTAAAAAAAAAAATGCCACTCACCATTTTTTTCCTTAAAAAAAACCCGGAGTCTTAAAGTAAATGTAAAATTTTTTACAAAATTTCTCCGAGGGCTTATGAGCCCGTCCTTTCTTTTTCCCTTTGGGTTTTTTTTTGGATGGGGCCCTGACGTTAAAAAAAAAAAAACTATAAAAAAGATTGTAACCAATGGGGCAAAATTGTGGGCTGTGAGAAAATGAAAACTGAATGATTTATGAATCCCGGGTTTGAGAGACAAAATAGACAGATGTAAAGGATGACACACATGTGTTGAAAAATATTTTGAACTCCTCCTTCCAAAAAGCCTACAGAGTACCCAAGTCTAGAACCCGCGTTTTAAAAAATATTTTTATTCCAACCTAAATTTCTGCTAATTAAAAAATGTATGACAAAAATCGAACGAACAAACCCACGATAGAGAGAGAAGAGAGAGGAGAGAAGAGGGGAGAGAGAGAAGAGAGAGAAAGAGAGAGGAAAAAGAGAGAAAAGAAGAGAGAAGAGAGAGAGAGACTAAGGCAACCTTTTATAAAAAAAACTGTTTTTATTTCTAAAAAAATAGATTATTAATTAATATTTGCTTATAACATGTTATAAAAAATTTTTTTTTTTTTTAAATCGTGCGCGTTTTTAAATTTTTTTGCGTCTCCTTAAAAGAACTGATGATTTAAAAAATTTTTCTTTTAAAACATTTTAAAAATTTTGTTTTTTTAAAATGCTGAGTGGGTCAATTTTACATGTGCGGCGTGTGCGGTGGGGTGCTGTGAAGTCGAGAAACGGGTTTCTGGTTTAATAAAAGGATTTTTTGTTGGGGGGTTTTGGTGCGGGTTTTAGAATTGCTGATTGTATGAAATTTTTACCATATGGTTTTGGGCTGATGTTGACATGGGGGGAAATACTATTTTTTTAAATTTTATTTTTTTTAAGTATGGGGAAAAAAACCCGCCAATTTCCTGCGAAATAATAAAGTTTTTAAATTTAATTTTATTAAAATTTTCCCTAGGCATTAATTTTTGAGGCAAATGCATCCTTAAAATACCCAAAAACTTTTTGACACTCCCCAAAGGTTTTTTCTTTTGACAACTTCAGGAAACAACCTAGCCAATAGTTCCCTTTGGGAAAAAAAAACCTTCCCAACTTTTCAGTGCGAGAAGTCAAAAAAAAACAAAACAGTGAAACCCCCAAGAAAAGTTAAAAAAGAGTTGAGGGTTGTAGAAAATTTCCCTTAAAAATTTATAGTGGGAAGGTTAAAGAGAATTGAATTAAAAAAAGTTGTAACCCCTTCCGGGGGTTTTGCGGGTTTTATTTAAGAAAAAAACACCCCCCTTTTATGCCAAAGGGGGTTTTTTCCCCAATTAATTCCACCCCCCTTCCTTCCTCCCCTCTTTTCCTTCCTGCATAGCAAAGGCATTTTCTTAACCTTTGTTTCTGGGTTTCCCCGTAAAAACACGCACCCTTTTTGGGGGCTATTCTCCTTTTATATTTTCTTGTTTTGATCGTTTGGAATCTTTGGTCCTGATGAAGGGTTCTTATTCTATTGATGTGTATTGGGGACTGGACATTGTTTTTGGGAGTAACTGAACAAAATACAAAAAGTTTTGTTGAACGTACCGTAGAAAAAGGAGAGGGTTTTTTTGGTACTGGTTTTTTGATAAATATGTTGTGAACCAACTTGCTTGGTCTGGAGAGTCCATTAAATGATTTTTGTTTCATTACTTTTTGGGCTGTTGAATGGACTGCGTTTGAGTTGGGGAAAAATTGATTGCACAAAACTTTATTTTCTTCCTTTTTTTATTTTCCTTTTTTTTTATTTTCTTTTTTATCCCTCCCCTTTACACTCCCCCCTTTTACTGGGGGGACCCAATTCCACTAAAAACAAAAGACAATGGGAAAAAGTCAAGGATTTCATTTCTGTGCCGAATCAGTGGGGCTAGGAATTTAGTGTCAACTTAGGAATTCCCTTTCAGGCCCTTACAGTACCAATGGCAAAGCAAAAGACCACGGAAACCCCAATACTCCTCCGGGACCAAGGTCAAGCAACTGCATGCACTGGCATCCCCACATAATTATTTGTATGCAGAATCCGGGACACTAAATGGAATTTACAAATGAGGATCCAGGCTTTTGAATGAATCCTCAAAAGACCCTTTTGGCATGTCATACTACACACAATGGAGAAGTCCGAAAAACCCATCCCCCAACAATAAAGCCAAAAAGGGCCTGCTGACCACAGACAAGAACGGAAGCTCAGATTTGGACATGTGCAAATCAATGGGCTCTCCAAGCCCATACGCAAGGAACATGCGGGGGAAGAGAGGGAGGCAGGCCGAAGAAAAAATGGCAACGAAACACACTGAAGGACCGGGAAACTTCTCCAACCGGGCATGTTCCCACAACTCCGAAAGGGAGCAACAGGGAATGTTATTCACGGCAGGCCCTAAAACATTGGGGGCTTTATGGGAGAAATTTCATGAAATATCATACAGAAAACACATAGTTATAATGACCAATCACTCCCTCAGGCCTGCTTTTATTTGCATTACACTTGTGAAAAAACAGGCACACGGCCACATACCACAGGAAGGGGTACATTTTTTTTAATAAACAATGTTTGTGGGATTTTGGCGTCCTGAGATTTAAAAAGTTTTTTTTTAAAGATAATGGGAGGGGTATTCATGTGCTTTTTAATGCAGCCCCCTTTTAGAAATTTAAAAGTGTGTCTTCTTTCCCCACCACACAAAATGGCCTACTTATTCAAAAAGGGGAACATTTTAACGTGTGCACAAGCGTTCGCCACAGGCCCTTTGGGTTTTATACCATGGGAAGGACTAATTTGGAGATGGGGTCCCACTGATATTAAAATTTCCCGGGGAAACCCCTGTGGATTTCTCAGTTAATTGAGATATACAGTATTGCTATTGGTACACAACACACCAATAATAATAATAAAAAAATAATAATAATAAATTATTATATTATTATTTTTTATTAACCCACATTTAAAAATTTGCTTCATTAAAACTTTTTTAATTTTTTAAAAACTTAAAATTAGCAGAGCAGGTTTCGATCCACGACCCGGGGGAGGGGCCCAGCACGCTTTCCACTGCACCCTCGCTCCTGGGCATTCCTGATTACAAAACTTTACAAATCTAGCTATGTGTAGTGGGTGTGTGTGGTGTTGTGTGTGTTTTTGTGTGTGTGTTGTGTGTGTTGTGTTGTGGTGGTGTGTGGTGAGATAGAGAGTAAGAGAAAGAGAAGAGAAGAGAAGAGAGAGAGAGAGAGAGAGAGAGAGAGAGAGAGAGAGAGAGAGAAGAGGAGGAGAGAGAGGAGAGAAAAGAGAGGGGAAATTTGGGGGGGAGACTTCCCCTAGGTCAATTGGTTACAGACATGACTATTATCTCCCCTTTACTTTTAAAAAAAATTCTTTGATTTTGAGGGTAAGAATAATCACTCTGTGGCTTGCACATCAATCCCTGTAGTTTATTTTTTTTTAAATTTTTTTCATCCATTCCCCCTTTTTACCAACTTTTGAAAAGTGGACATATTTTTAAAATTTCTAGCAGATGTTTTTGCTGGGGTTGGGGTTTGTTGTTGTTGTTGTTTGTTTTAATATTACTAGAGCCCCCGCGGGGTTATCCGATTTAGGGGCTGTGGGCAAGCACCCACTTGATTTTCCCGGGGCCACCCTAAAAACAGCACAACAACAACAACAACAACAACAACAATTCTGACAGGGAACAGACAGCCCACGCAGGGCCCCCAAACCCTGCACCACCAGAGCTCTCTGTAACGTGTGTTCGCACACCACCTCACTTAGGCCTAATTTAACAGTCTCTCCCCAAAGGGCCGGAAGGGGGGGGGGTAGATCTGCCTGATGTTTAACCCCTTTCCCTTAGGAGATTCTTCCCCTTTTTTCATCATTGCGAATCTCAGACAGCAAATGTTGTCTCATATGACGAAAATGCTTTTTGCTGCCTTTTCTCCTCAATTTAGGCCCACATGTTCGACTTTGACATAAAGAGAAATGTAATTTGAAAACCGTCTGGGAAAAAGAATTGACCAAAAAGGCAGAAAAAAGACAAAGGGGTGACAGGGAAAAAAAGAATAAGGCTAAACAAAGCAAGTGATAGAAAAGAGGAAAATTTGTACACAAATTGGGGGAAATTTTAAAGGGTGAGTCAGATACAATCCGCGTCCTTCCCCCCCCCCCCAAACCTGGCAACCATGGACATGTTAAACGAAATTCCCATATTTCTGTTGGTGTGTGTGTGTTTTGTGTGGTGGGGTGTGTGGGTTTTTGTGGGGGGTGTGTTGGGGTGTTTGTGTGTGGTTTGTGTGTGTGTGTGTGTGTTTCTTTTCTTCTTTTTTTTTGCAGATTGCAAAAGTTCATATACTTTTATGTGGAATAAGAATGGTGTATGATTTTTTCAGCATAATAATTATAGGTGAATTTTTTTCCCCATGATAAAAAAAAGGGGGTATCCCAAACCATGGGGGCGTAGGGAATGAGGCGTCAATACCTCCTTCTCGGGGGGCCCGCATATTGTGGGGGTGCCCACTCCTCCCCTGCGCTTTACCTTTACTGACCCAAAAGGCCAGGTACCCATTTACAGCTGGGGGAACTAGGGTTACTGTACTGTAGCCAAGGAATGCAAACGGCACCCATCCCAAACGGGAGCCCTGCCGACGCTGCTTTAAACCCACTGGGGAAAATTAGTGCTCCCGACCACTGAGCTATCCCGTCCGAGGTACAGGTCAAAGATACAAACGTTTATTTTCCTGTCCACATTGTGCTCGTGTTGGGGGGAAAAAGTAACATTGTGTGCCCTTTTATACCCGCGTGTCTTTTGCTTGTTATTGCGAGGTTATACTCCTAACGCAACACGTTGTACAAACATCCAAGGAGTGTTTTGTTTTCTTTTTTTAATCAAAGTATTTATAGAATAAACTGTTCTGATGAAACCAAAATTAAAAAAACACAATTAGGGGCCCCAGGGATTTAAATACTTGCATTTGGGGAAACAAACAAAAAAATAATGGCACAGCTTAAATTATTCACAGTTAAGCGTGATTTTTCTGTGAACATCTTAGCAAATTTAAAATTATTTCCTTTGGTACAATATGAAGTGCGTTCGTAAAAGCATAATTACATACATTTACAAAGATGTGGACTGTTCTCAGCATAACAAAGAAATAGGTCTCCTTTATGGGCTTTTGAGACTAATTCGAGACATTGTCAACATTGTTAAGATAATTGTTCTATGGCCCCTTTCCCTTTTGCAATCAGCCGAAAGTGTGGGGGTGTGGGGGGGGGGGGGGAGGGAGAGTGTGTTGTGAGGGGGTTTTGTGAAGGTGTGTGTGAGTGTTGTGTGTGTGGTGTGTGTTGTGTGTATGTAGTGTGTTGTATTGTGTGAGTGATGTAGTGTGAGTGCGTTATTGAGTGTGTGTGGGGATGTGGGGTGTGTGTGGCGTGTAAAGTGTGGACGGTGTGGTGAGTGTATGGTGGAGGAGTTTGTAGTGTGTGCGTGAGTGTTGGGGGAGAGTGTATGTTGGGGGTTTAGTGTATTGACGAGGTGAGTGTCTGTGAAAGGTGTGTCGGGGCTGTGTTGTGATGCATGGTGTATGTTGTGATTGTTTTTGGGATGTGTGGAGGGGGGGGTGTGGGGGTAGGTTTTGTGCACGCCGTGTGTGTGTGTTGTGTTTTATTTTTTATTTTTTTAAAAATTCTTTTCTATCAGGGGTAATGGAATAAGCACTTAGTGCTTTTTTTTCAACCAGTCCCTGGGTATGCGATTTTTTAAATTCTGCATTGTTCCAACCCACACAATGCCTACTCTTTGGAAAAGCGGGGCAGGATGCAATGTGTGTGGGTTGTTGGGGTGGGGGTGTGTTGTTCTTTGGGGGGGATGAGGGGTATGTGAAAGAGAAAAAAAACAAAAAACAGTAAAAATAATAGTCTTTTTCTTTGAAACCTTTGTTTTTTTTTTCACACATACATAAAATAAGAATTTATATATGTTATAGAGTTATATATGTATTTATTAAAAAATTCTTATATCAATATACAATTTTAACATATATGTATACACACACACACACACCACACAACACACACACCCAAAACACACACACAACACCACACCACAAAATAAAATAAAAACAACCAACACCCTTTTTTATAGCTGTTTTCCCAAATTTAGGAAAATTTTCCTTCTGGTTTTTTTTCTTGTAGGGACTGATGAATTTTCGCTTGCAAACGATGCTAACCACCTTGAACCGAGAACATTTTTTTGTTGACCCCACATTTTAGTTGACCGCACATGTTAGTTGACCAACTTTTCTTTTTGTCCCCCCCCCCCTTTCAATATTTTTGGTTTTTTTACTTTTTCCCTGGGGTTCCGTGCGCCCACCCCCCCTTTTTAAACTCCTAAAAGGGGCCCCCTCCCGCCCATCCCCATTTAAAAAACCTTTTTTAGAATGGTTTGTGGGGTGGGGAAGGGGGAAAAAATTTACAAAATGGGTTCCTGGACTGGAGTTTACCCCCTTTTTCAAAAAATGTTATGGTCCCCAACCGCCCGGGTCTTGGGGGGCTCATTAAACTTTTAGGGATTAGCATTTGGGCTGCCGGGGGAAAATTTCCCCTGAATCAAAAGGATGGCCCCACTTTTTTCCCCCTTTTCTGCCCCCTTTCCCCCCCAGGGGTGCCTTTCAGGTGGCGAAGTTCCTCTAGCGTGTTCGTGCCCTACCCTCGAGTTTTCCCCCCTTTTTTCCCTTTTTTGGGTCGGCGGCCAAAATCCCTCGGCCCCCTTCTCTCTGGACGTCGAGGAGGCTGGCCCAAAAACCTTTGCTGTACTCAAAAAAAACTGAAGGGGTTTCCCCCAAGGTACCCCTAAAGGCCTCAGGGAAATTGGAACAAACAGGGGGACCCGCAAAACCAAAACCAAAATCGGAGGACCCGGCCTCCCCGAACCCAAACCTCCAAAACAGCCCAGGACGAATTTGGGACCCCCGCACGCCTGGGGCCCCCAAGGGTTTTCCCCCCCAAGGGATGGTGGAGGAGGAGGGGGCAGGGCCCCACCCGCAAAGTTTTTTGGATCATTTGTGGGCTTTTATTTTTACAGGTCCTTTTTAAAACAAACCCGGGCACCATTTTCACTGCTTTACCCCTTTTTGGGGCCCAGGTTGCCCACCAAAGAGATGAGGATAGGGTTTAAATAACTTTACCTTGGGTTGGGGGGGGAAAGTTTTTTTCTTCCCTTGGGCTTCAGTCTTGATTTCTTGGCCTTTTTTTTGGCTCTTCAAATTTTTTCCCTTGATCCTTCCCTTTGTAAAAGGGCTGAAAAGTCATGCTCCATTTTTTCGAAACTTTTTATTTGGGATGTTTTCATGACGGTTTTTTAATTTTTTTGCCCTTGGATTTTCGCCTTTTTTCATAGGTTTCCCGTCCCCTTCATTTCCCCGCCCGGCTGTTGGCCCGGGCCCGTATTGGTTTTTTCCTCCTTCTTAAAGGCTTCCAAGGTTACTTTTTAAAAAATGTTAAAAATGCCCCCATCCCCCTTTGCCCCAAGAGGGGGAACCTTGTGGTAATACTGCACTTGGTTTGAAAGGGTTGGTTTTTGGGTTGATTTCCTGGGCCCATGTTAATTTTTTGTTTCCCCCCCGGGGGCCCCACCCCCCGACGTCATGCATACCTTAAGGCCCTTTTTTAAACAATGCGGGGGTGCTTTTGATTTGGTCTTTTCCAAGAAATCAGGGTTTAAAACGTTTTTTGGGTTTAAAAATTGGGCGGAAACCCCTCTTCGGCCCCCCTGGGTTTTTTTTAACCTTTTTCCCTTTTTCTGCCTTTGAGGTATTTTCATGTTTTTGGGCCCCTTTGGAGATTTTCCCTTTTTTGGGGGAGTGTGATATTTTCATGGGTTTTTATTTTCCGGTCCCAGACGTTGCAAAACTTTAAGGGGGCCTCTTTTTAATTTTAAGCCGTGGGATTTTTACTGTATTTTCTTTTCACACAAAACACTTTATTTGGAAATTGGGGTTTCTTTTTTGGGTGGGTTCATAGGGGGCCGCCCCTCTTGGGATGGGGTTCCTCCCTGCCAAAAATTTTCCCTTTTTAGGAATCCCCTTTCACGTTTTACGAAAATCTTGCCCGTTTTTTTGGGGATTTTTCAAAATTTGGATTTCTTTTTTTTTATAGATTGATTTTGTCATTTTTTCCTTTTCCATTTTTCCTTTCTCCCATTCTTTTCCCCATTTTTTTGTTTTTTTCTGTACTCCCCCCCCTTTTGTTCGCCTTTCCCAAAAAATTTTTGAATCCCTTTTCCGTTTTTTTTCCAGTTTTAAGGGTACTTCTACTTCCACGGTAAAAATAAAAAAAACATTTTTTACTCCTAAAAAAATACCTTTCTACTTTTATGAAATTTAGGGTTAACCGTTAAATTTCCGCAATTTTTTTCCCAAAATTCAAATCTTTTTTCCCCCTTTAAAAAATTCTTCCTTCACATTTCACTCTTCTTCCCCGTTGGGAACCTTTCACCCCCAAAGTAGCCCTTTTCCCCCCCCTTTTCTTTTGGCCCTTTTCGGGGTTTTGTTATTTTCCCACCTTTCCTTTCCCTTGTATCCCCCCATCTTCCTGGTCTCCCCTTTTTCTTCCCCCTTGACTCCTTTCCGTCTTTTTTCCGTCTGTTCTGCCCCAACCCCTTAAGTTTCCCTTTTTCCCATGTTGAAGTTTATAGGGCCCCGGGTTTTCGGAGTATGCCTTTCTTCAGGGGCATAGGGATGAAAAAGTTCCCAAA
>JAQIHA010000311.1:2500-14499 GCA_028751875.1 Rapana venosa | reverse complement strand
CCAAACCCATTTTCAATTATTATACATACCCAAACCCACTCCTAAATTTAAATACAGTCCCCAAAACCACTCCCAATTTTTTAAAAAAACCAAACCCCTCTCAATTTAAACAGCCCTAACACTCCTCAAAAAACGTCCCTAACCACTCAATTATTAATACAGAACCTAACCACTCCTCAATTATTAATACAGTCCCTAACCACTTTTCAATTATTAATACAGTACCCTAACCACTCCTCAATAAAAACGCCCTAACACCCCTTAATTATTAATAAGCCCTAACCACCCCTCAATATTAATACGTACCCTAACCACTCCCAATAAACAGTGCCCAAAAACCATTCCTAATACAGAAACCAACCACTCAATTATTAATTACAGTACCCTAACCCACTCCTCATTTTTAATACAGTACCCTAACCATCTCAATTACAGGCCCTAACCCAAATTTTAAAAACAGAACTAACCCTCCTAAATTTATTTTACATCCCCTAACCATCCTCAAATATGGAATACAGTACTAACCAACCCTCAATATTAATACAGTACCCTAACCACCCTCAATTTTAAACAGTACCCCCTAACACCAACCCCAATTATTAATACATAACTAACCACTCCTCAATTATTAATACAGTCCCCTAACCATCCTCAATTTTTAATACAGAACCCTAACAACCCTTTATTATTAATACAGTCCAAACCCCACTCCTCATTATTAAAACAGTACCCTAACCACTCCTCAATACAGCGCCCTAACCACTCCTCAATTATTAATACAGTACCCTAACCACTCCTCAATTATTAATACAGTACCCTAACCACACCTTAATTATTAATACAGTGCCCTAACCACTCCTCATTTATTAAAACAGTACCCTAACCACTCCTCAATACAGCGCCCTAACCACTCCTCAATTATTAATACAGTACCCTAACCACACCTTAATTTTATACAGTACCCTAACCACTCCTCAAAATACAGCCCCTAACCACCCCTCATTATTAACAAACCCTAACCACTCCTCAATTTTTTAATACAGACCCTAACCAACCTTATTATTAATACAGTACCCAAAACCACTCCTAAATTTAAAAACCCTAACCAACTCCTCAATTATTAAAAAAACCTAACACCCCTAATTATTAATACAGTACCCTAACACTCTCATATAAACAGTCCCTAACCACTCTCAATTTATTAATAAGTACCCTAAACAACTCCTAAAATTATTAATACAGAACCAAAAACCCTAATATAATACAGTCCATAACCACTCTCACAATACAGTGCCCTAACCACTCCTCAATTATTAATACAGTACCCTAACCACTCCTCAATTATTAATACAGTACCTTAACCACTCCTCACCTATTAATACAGTACCATAACCACTCCTCAATCATTAATACAGTACCCTAACCACTCCTCAATTATTACTACAGTACCCTAACCATTCCTCAATACAGTACCCTAACCACTCCTCAATACAGTACCATAACCACTCCTCAATTATTAATACAGTACCTTAACCACGCCTCAATTATTAATACAGTACCCTAAGCACTCCTCCATACAGTACCCTAACCACTCCTCAATTATCAATACAGTACCCTAACCACTCCTCAATTATTAATACAGTGCCCTAACCACTCCTCAATTATTAATACAGTGCCATAACCACTCCTCAATTATTAATACAGTACTTTAACCACGCCTCAATTATTAATACAGTGCCATAACCACTCCTCAATTATTAATACAGTACTTTAACCACGCCTCAATTATTAATACAGTACCATAACCACTCCTCAATTATTAATACAGTACCCTAACCACACCTTAATTATTAATACAGTGCCTTAACCACTCCTCATTTATTAATACAGTACCCTAACCACTCCTCAATACAGCGCCCTAGCCACTCCTCAATTATTAATACAGTACCCTAACCACACCTTAATTATTAATACAGTGCCCTAACCACTCCTCATTTATTAATACAGTACCCTAACCACTCCTCAATACAGTACCCTAACCATTCCTCAATACAGTACCATAACCACTCAATTATTAATACAGTAACCTAACCACTCCTCAATCATTAATACAGTACCCTAACCACTCCTCAATACAGTGCCCTAACCACTCAATTATTAATACAGTACTAACCACTCCTCAATTATTAATACAGTACCCTAACCACTCCTCATTTATTAATACAGTACCCTAACCACTCCTCAATACAGCGCCCTAACCACTCCTCAATTATTAATGCAGTACCCTAACCACTCCTCAATTATTAATACAGTACCCTAACCACTCCTCAATTACTAATACAGTACCCTAACCACGCCTCAATTATTAATAGAGTAACCTAACCACTCCTCAATCATTAAAACAGTACCCTAACCACTCCTCAATAAAGCGCCCTAACCACTCCTCAATCATTAAAACAGTACCCTAACCACTCCTCAATAGAGCGCCCTAACCACTCCTCATTTATTAATACAGTACCCTAACCACTCCTCAATTATTAATACAGTACCCTAACCACTCCTCAATACAGCGCCCTAACCACTCCTCAATTAGTAATACAGTGCCCTAACCACTCCTCAATACAGTGCTCTAACCACTCCTCACTTATCATTACAGTACCTGTACAACTCCTCATTTATTAATACAGTACCCTAACCACTCCTCAATACAGCGCCCTAAACCATCTCAATTATTAATTACAGTACCTAACACACTCCTCAATTATTATACAGCACCCAACCTCTTCATTAATATAATACAGACACCTAACCGCTCCTCAGTTATTAATACAGTACCCTAACTACTCCTCAATCATTAATACAGTACCCTAACCACTCCTCAATACAGTACCATAACCACACCTTAATTATCAATACAGTACCCTAACCACTCCTCAATTATTAATATAGTACCCTAACCACCCCTCCTTTATAATACAGTACAATAGCCACTCCTCAATACAGTACCTTTACCACTCCTCATTTATTAATACAGTACCCTAACCACTCCTCAATTATTAGCACAGTACCCTAACCACTCCTCAATTATTAATACAGTACTCTAACCACTCGTCAATTATTAATACAGTACCCTAACCACTCCTCAATACAGTACCTTTACCACTCCTCATTTATTAATACAGTACCCTAACCACTCCTCAATTATTAATACAGTACCCTAACCACTCCTCAATTATTAATACAGCACTCTAACCACTCGTCAATTATTAATACAGTACTCTAACCACTCGTCAATTATCAATACAGTACCCTAACCACTCCTTAACACAGTACCCTAACCACTCCTCAATTATTAATACAGTGCCCTAACCACTCCTCAATTATTAATACAGTGCCTTAACCACTCCTTGGCTCAATTCTTAATACAGTGCTTTAACCACTCCTTGGCTCAATTCTTAATACAGTGTCATAACGACCCCTCTTTTCTTAATTCAGTGTCATAACGACTAGTTAATTCTTAACAGAGTGTCACACCGACTCCTCAATTCTTAATACAGTGTCATAACGACTCCTCAATTCTTAATACAGTGCCATAACGACTCCTCAATTCTTAATACAGTGCTATAACGATTCCTCAATTCTTACTACAGTGTCATAACGACTAGTTAATTCTTAACAGAGTGTCACACCGACTCCTCAATTCTTAATACAGTGCCATAACCACTCCTCAATTCTTAATACAGTTCCATAACCACTCCTCAATTCTTAATACAGTGCTATAACGATTCCTCAATTCTTAATTCAGTGTATGCCGTCAGCGCCTGGGCTTTATCACAGTTCTTTATTAAACCATTGACGCTGGGGGCAACAGCAGCAAAGTGAGAGGCTGTATGACCAGTGGCTTTCCCCCCACTCATGGAATTCCACTTCACAGCTTAGTCTTTAGTGATCGACTATGACTCTCTGACTAGGAGGCTTGACTCGCACAGTCCTTATGTGCTGCAGCCCTGGGGGATGGTTGGCCTTTGGAGAACATCTCCAACGCTGACTGTCCTTATGCCCACTTGGCCGAGAGTGTGGGGATGTACTGTGGGCAAGGCATCTCCACTATAATTAAATTTCTGCCCAGTTTCCAAAACAGCAGCTGCCTCCTCTGCTGTTTTGGAGGCCATCGTCGAACACGACGGACAAACATAAATTCAGTGTCATAACGACACCTTAATTCAGTGACATAACGACTCCTTAATTCAGTGTCATAACGACTCCTTAATTCTTAATTCAGTGTCATAACGACTCCTTAATTCTTAATTCAGTGTCATAACGACACCTTAATTCAGTGTCATAACGACACCTTAATTCAGTGACATAACGACTCCTTAATTCTTAATTCAGTGTCATAACGACACCTTAATTCAGTGACATAACGACTCCTTAATTCTTAATTCAGTGACATAACGACTCCTTAATTCTTAATTCAGTGACATAACGACACCTTAATTCAGTGACATAACGACTCCTTAATTCAGTGACATAACGACACCTTAATTCAGTGACATAACGACTCCTTAATTCTTAATTCAGTGTCATAACGACACCTTAATTCAGTGACATAACGACACCTTAATTCAGTGACACAACGACTCCTTAATTCAGTGACATAACGACTCCTTAATTCAGTGACATAACGACACCTTAATTCAGTGACATAACGACTCCTTAATTCAGTGTCATAACGACTCCTTAATTCTTAATTCAGTGACATAACGACACCTTAATTCAGTGACATAACGACTCCTTAATTCTTAATTCAGTGACATAACGACTCCTTAATTCAGTGACATAACGACTCCTTAATTCAGTGTCATAACGACTCCTTAATTCTTAATTCAGTGACATAACGACACCTTAATTCAGTGACATAACGACACCTTAATTCAGTGACATAACGACTCCTTAATTCAGTGACATAACGACTCCTTAATTCAGTGTCATAACGACTCCTTAATTCTTAATTCAGTGACATAACGACTCCTTAATTCAGTGTCATAACGACTCCTTAATTCTTAATTCAGTGACATAACGACACCTTAATTCAGTGACATAACGACACCTTAATTCAGTGACATAACGACACCTTAATTCAGTGACATAACGACACCTTAGTTCAGTGACATAACGACTCCTTAATTCTTAATTCAGTGTCATAACGACTCCTTAATTCTTAATTCAGTGACATAACGACTCCTTAATTCTTAATTCAGTGACATAACGACACCTTAATTCAGTGACATAACGACTCCTTAATTCAGTGTCATAACGACTCCTTAATTCTTAATTCAGTGACATAACGACACCTTAATTCAGTGACATAACGACACCTTAATTCAGTGACATAACGACTCCTTAATTCAGTGACATAACGACTCCTTAATTCAGTGTCATAACGACTCCTTAATTCTTAATTCAGAGTCATAACGACTCCTCAATTCTTAATTCAGTGCTCAAACGACTCCAATTCTTAATACAGTGTCATAACGACTCCTTAATTCTTAATTCAGTGCTCAAACGACTCCAATTCTTAATACAGTCCTTCTGTCTGTCTGTCTGTCTGTCTCTCTGTCTTGTCTCTCTGTATGCCTGCCATTCTGTCTGTTTGTCTGTGTGTGTCTCTCTCTCTCTGTGTCTCTCTCTTTCTTAGGCAGATGGAATGCGGGTATCGTCACCTAGCCCATACCATGTCGTACTTGGCCCACTCTTTAATTAAGGAAAAAGGAATGGGGAAAATCCTCAAGCTGACCGGAGATTCAAACCCCTTACCTCTGATCATTTTCCATCACAAGTCAAAGGCTCTTCCCACTGAGCAAACTGAAAACTGACACCCCCCCCCCCCCCCCAACAAAATAACAACAAAAACAAACAACAGCAATAAACAAACAAGAAATCCGAGAATGCTTACTCGTGGACTTGCGAGTTTTATCACTGAATATGAAATTCGATGATTGATTTCTTGCTCATTTTTGTTAGTTTGTCTGTTGTTGTTGTTGTTGTGTTATGGTGGCTGGCAGGTTGCAGTTGTTATTATTGCTGTCAATCTTTTTGTATTTGGTGATTGCAGAACTGGGTCATAAGTTCAGACATGGTCAAATTCAGTTTGTCTCCACTTCAGACTCCGGTGATTACAGAACGCGCTCACTGCGACATTAATGCAAGAGAAGCCTGCTATTGGCAAAGTTCCATCTTTTGAGAGAGAAAAAAGTGTATGACAAGAAAATCCATTCATCTAACGCAGAATTCGATCTTTTGAAAGGAAAATGTTGACCAGAAAATCCATTCATCTAATGCAAAATTGATCATTCCATGCATTCACTGACAGCACACTCACTCAATGTTTGCAGAAATGTTGCAACTGGTATTAACTGCTTTCTCTATCGGGGGAAGCAAACACTGATGGTAAAACCCAGTAATCATGTGATCCAAGACAGGCTTCCTTTCTTGATAATTCAATGTGCTTTAATATACTGACGTTACAGCCGAGTGGTGAAGACCGTCTGACTTCAATTCCATGGATCCATCAAGTCACGGGTTCGAATCTCGGCGTCGGCGCCTGGTAAATTAAGGAGGGGGGGGGGGGGATTTTTACCATCTTTCTGGTCTGCTTCAAGCGCAGGCCTGCCAGTGGCTTATCTCCCTTTGTGCACATACACATGTATGCAGAAGTTGATATGCACGTTAAAGATCCTGTAACTCATGTCAGTGTTCGGTGGGTTACGGAAACGCAAACATACCCAGCATGTAACATGTACAACTTAATGAGCTGCTGTGAAGTGGGAAGATGTTGGCTGAGGTCAGAGGGCAGACCTGCTGCAAAATGACAAGCAAGGAGAAGACCAGGCACTTCTCATTCCAGCTGGTGAGGCAAGACAGAGAGACAGAGAGAGAGAGAGAGAGAGAGAGGGGGGGGGGGATGTAGCTATGTATTTACTGACTGCAGAATTCGCTTGTACAGTCAGCAACATAATGCAAATCACTCACTGAAAAGAAGCTACTGACAAAATCCACCCTCAGAAGTCACCCACAGGAACAAGTCATTGACAAAAGTCACTGACGGAAAATCATTTACAAACACAAGTCATTCACTAACAGAAGTCATTGACAAAAGTCACTGACGGAAAATCATTTACAAACACAAGTCATTCACTAACAGAAGTCATTGACAAAAGTCACTGACGGAAAATCATTTACAAACACAAGTCATTCACTAACAGAAGTCATTGACAAAAGTCACTGACGGAAAGTCATTCACTAACAGAAGTCACTCACTAACAGAAGTCATTCACTAACAGAAGTCATTGACAAAAGTCACTGACGGAAAGTCACTCACTAACAGAAGTCATTCACTAACAGAAGTCATTCACTAACAGAAGTCATTCACTAACAGAAGTCATTCACTAACAGAAGTCATTCACTAACAGAAGTCATTGACAAAATCACTAACAGAAGTCACTCACTAACAGAAGTCACTCACTAACAGAAGTCATTCACTAACAGAAGTCATTCACTAACAGAAGTCACTCACTAACAGAAGTCACTCACTAACAGAAGTCACTCACTAACAGAAGTCACTCACTAACAGAAGTCACTCACTAACAGAAGTCATTCACTAACAGAAGTCATTCACTAACAGAAGTCATTCACTAACTGAAGTCATTCACTAACTGAAGTCACTCACTAACAGAAGTCACTCACTAACAGAAGTCACTCACTAACAGAAGTCACTCACTAACAGAAGTCATTCACTAACAGAAGTCACTCACTAACAGAAGTCACTCACTAACAGAAGTCACCCACTAACAGAAGTCACTAACAGAAGTCACTCACTAACAGAAGTCACTCACTAACAGAAGTCACTCACTAACAGAAGTCATTCACTAACAGAAGTCACTCACTAACAGATAAATAACTCACTTAAAAAAGGTCACTCACTAACAGATAAATAACTCACTAAAAGAAGTCACTCACTAACAGATAAATAACTCACTAAAAGAAGTCACTCACTAACAGAAGTCACTATAAAAAAAATTACAGGTCACACTAAAAACAAGTCACTAAAAGAAGTCACCACTAAGAGAAGTCACTTACTGAAAATAGCTAATAACTCAAAGACGCCACTAAAAGAAGATATTCACTAAAAGAAATAGCTAACTGAAAGAAGTCAATCACTAACAAATGAAAGTCTCTCAAAGTAATCAATCGGGAAAACAAATCCATCACTAAAACAAATCCTTCACTAAAACAAATCCTTCACCAAAACCCATCCCTCACTAAACCCAATCCCTCACCAACCCCCCCCCCCCCCCCCCTCACCAAACCCCCCCCTCACAAAAACCCATCCCTCACCAAAACCCATCCCTCACCAAAACCCATCCCTCACCAAAACCCAACCTTCACCAAAACCCATCCCTCGCCAAAACCCATCCCTCGCCAAAACCCATCCCTCACCAAAACCCAACCCTCACCAAAACCCAAACCCTCACCAAAACCCAACCCTCACCAAAACCCATCCCTCACCAAAACCCAACCCTCACCAAAACCCATCCCTCACCAAAACCCAACCCTCACCAAAACCCATCCCTCACCAAAACCCATCCCTCACTAGAGGAAAGCCGTGTAAAACTCACTTCACATGAAGTGTTCACGAAGGGATTTCCATTCCGTGTGCAGATCAGCTCCGTGTATCATGCAGGTCAACCCCCCCCCCCCCCCCCCCCTCCTGCAGTACTGCTTCAGAAAGGCCATGATACAATGCGCTGGTACAGCCAAGGTTACATGCTGGGTGTTGTACTGGTTTGTTACAGTGTGCTGTACAGCTGTGCTGTATTGTGCACTTTTTTGTATTGCACTGCACTTTCTTGTATTGTGCTTTACTGTCTTGCATCGTGTTGTACTGCATTACATTATTGTGTACAACATTGTACTGTGCTGTACTGTGTTGTATTTTCTGTATTGTGTTGTGGTGTGGTGTTGTGCTATACTGTATTGTTGTGTACAGTTGCATTGTACTGTAGTGTGTTGACCTGTATTGTGCTGTACTGCGTTCCCATGTGTTGTGATGTACTGTGTTGCGATGTACTGCGTTGTGCTGTACTGCGTTCCTATGTTGCTATGTACTCTGTTGTGCTGTACTGTGTTGCTGTGTACTGTGTTGTGCTGCACTGTGTTGTGCTGTACTTGTTGTGTTGTACTGTGTTGTGCTGTGCTGTACTGTGTTGTGCTGTACTGTGTTGTGCTGTACTGTACTGTGCCGTACTGTGTTGTGCCGTACTGTGTTGTGCCGTACTGTGTTGTGCCGTACTGTGTTGTGCTGTACTGTGTTGTGCTGTACTGCGTTGTGCTGTACAGTAGTTGGTTGTGCTGTACTGTGTTGTGCTGTACTGCGTTGTGCTGTACTGTGTTGTGCTGTACTGTGTTGTGCTGTGCTGTACTGTGTTGTGCTGTACTGTGTTGTACTGAGTTGTGCTGTGCTGTACTGTGTTGTGCTGGACTGCGTTGTGCTGTACTGTGTTGTGCTGTGCTGTACTGTGTTGTGCTGTACTGCGTTGTGCTGTACTGTACTGCGTTGTGCTGTACTGCGTTGTGCTGTACTGCGTTGTGCTGTACTGCGTTGTGCTGTACTGTTGTACTGAGTTGTGCTGTACTGTGTTGTGCCGTACCGTGTTGTGCTGTACCGTACTGTCTTGTGCCGTACCGTGTTGTGCTGTACTGTGTTGTGCTGTACTGTGTTGTGCTGTACCGTGTTGTGCTTTCCTGTACTGTGTTGTGCTGTACGGTGTTGTGCTGTACTGTACTGTGTTGTGCTGTGCTGTACTGTGTTGTGCTGTACTGTACTGTGCTGTACTGTGTTGTGCTGTGTTGTTCAGTCCCTGCTGACGTCTCTGTATCAAATTCTGGCTGCTCTCCCCGGGGTGAGCGTGTCGTAACATCAACAATGCCACCTTTTTTTTCTTTTGATTGGGGGGGGAGGGGGGGGGAGTTTTCTTGTCTGTGTATGGATCTGCTTCCCTATAAGTTTGTTTTGTTTCTACAGAGGTTGTTTTTTCTGGGATAGCTCTCTTGGTGCCATGAGGTCTTTTGCGTGCGCTAAAATATGTGTGCTACATAATAGGTACATGGTTTATCGTCTCACTCGCAAGAAAGTGACTATTTGTGTTCAAACGTAGATGGATGAAGCGACATCTCTCTTTCTGAACGGTGCGTTACCTCCACATCATTGATACACCTGCGCTTTTCCACAAAGCATCAACTGTAATGCTGCCATGGTTTACAGGATCTTTAACGCACATAATTAACTTTTCTGTTGGTGGATCTGTGGTCTGCAGGTAACATACCGAACAGAAAGCCAGAAGTTGCCGGTTTGATTCTAGAACTCCCCCCTCCATTACCTCTTGAATGCTGCTAGTCTTTCGGATGAAAAGTTGAACCGAGGTCTCATGTGCAACACACATTTCGCGCACGTACAAGAACCCACAGCAGTAAAGAACAGTTGTTCTAAGCAAAACTCTGTAGTAAAGATCCACTCTGACAGGGAAACGGAATCAAAACACCTGCTGACGGGGGTTGTGGAGGAGTGCCGCCCTTCTTGTGACATACCCTCCCCGGAAAAGCAGCTCCAATTTCAGTCCATCTGCTATGACTGGAAGTGATAATCAATACATTACACGACAACAGTGGTATACAACACAAAGCAAACAACACAATACAGTACAATACAGTACTATACGGTGTATGCACAAAAGGAAGTAAAACGTGCAGCATGCAGGCAGTGTTTGAATTTCAGCTCTTATCCAAACGCCGTGAACTTGTTCCCCTTCAACCAGCGGGCTCCATGAAGTCAAGGGTTTGAATTTTCGGTGGCGTCTGGTGAATTAAAAATGGGGACTTTTATCATCTCCCAGGTCAACTTCACGTGCAGCCCTGCCAGTGCCTTCTTTCCCTTCGTGTATATACACATGCAGAAGATCAAATATGCACGTTAAAGAGCACATAGTTCATGTCAATGTTTGGTAGGTTACGGAAACACTAACATACCCAGCATGCAGCATGTACAGTCGGCTGGGGCCGGCGGACAGACCTCATGCACAGGAGGAGACCAGGAAATAAGCACCCACCCGAGAAGAGAGAGAGAGAGAGAGAGAGAGAGGAGAGAGAGAGAGAGAGAGAGAGAGACAAGACAGACAGACAGACAGACAGACGAGAGAGAGAGAGAGAGAGAGAGAGAGAGAGAGAGAGAGAGAGACAGAGAGAGAGAGACAGAGAGAGAGAGAGACAGAGAGAGAGAGAGAACTCGAACTTTTAACTGACTTTTGGCAGGATGGCCTGTCACAAGGTGAGCAACATTGCAACGATTACCAATCAGAAATTTTCCACTGGAAGCTATACATAAAAGCACAGAGTATCTGTTAATAGCAGAATGAGATAAACACTGTTAGGTCTCATTATGAAAAATTATTTCAACATCTGAAAGGTAAGATGGACATTCTATCCATTTTTTTCCTTATCTAGAAATTCTGGTGCAATCGCCAAGCCGACCGCCGTGTGCTCTGGGCTTTTCTGCATGACAGTACATCCTGTAAGCACTGGTCTTCAAACAACAGAGGCACTGTCTTAAAAACATCTGGACGAATACTGCTGTATTTACGAGGTGAAATAAAAGGTGCTGTTCATCTTCCGTGATTTTCGGGCAGAAGGGGCAGTCATTCATACCGGAGAGAGAGAGAGGAGAGAGAGAGAGAGAGAGAGAGAGAGAGAGAGAGAGAGAGAGAGAGAGAGAGAGAGGAGAGAGAGAGAGAGAGAGAGAGAGAGAGAGAGAAGGGGGGTCCAGTATCCAAGAGAAAAAGGGGGACCGGAGAGAGAGAGACAGAGAGACAGAGACAGAGACAGAGAGAGTTGCTGAGAACAGAAGCCTTCACTCACTCATTTCACACGAGTCATCACAGGCCTGA
>JAQIHA010000310.1:0-14503 GCA_028751875.1 Rapana venosa | reverse complement strand
AAAAAAATAACCCCCCCCCCGGCAAAAAGGGAAAAAAAAAAAAAAAAAAAAAAAAAAAAAAAAAAAGGGAAGAGAGAGAGGGAGGAGAGAGAGGGGGGGAGAGGAGAGAGGAGGGGAGGGGAGAGAGAGAGAGAGAGAGAGAGGAGAGAGAGAGAGAGAGAGATTGGTTACCGTCAGCCCTCTCAAAGACTATGGAGTTGCACTGTAGGAGTCACTTCGGGTTTACGGGTGTGGGTTGTGGCTGGCCAGTCCCACACGAGAATGGCAGTCCCTTTGGCAAAAGGCACAGACGAAGTCTGGCTTAATAAAGGGACTTAAAAGCCCTGACCATCGATCAGAACAAGTGGGAAGCAAACACCTAAAAATGGTCAGCCTGGAGAATGACTGTGCAGAAAGGTATCTCGATGCTCGAAGAGACACTTGCTCAGCAGCATACAGCACAGAGAACGAGAAAAAAGACTGCATCCCAGGCAGGCAGAGCAGCCTCGGACTATATATATAGATATATAGATCTATCTATCTACATATCTATCTATCTATATATATGTATATATATATATATATATATATATATATTAAACTAGACAAGTTTTTCTGTCATTTAAATTGAAAAAGCCCTTGTTGAACTCCTATCAAACATATTCAAACATTTGGGTTCTCTTTTGAACGAAAAGGAAATATTTCAGTTTAAAATATAATATATAGTGTCAGACAAATCCAGGCACTAACATAGCTACAGACCAGATTCCATGTAACGGAATTGCTTTTATTCTTTAATTGTTTGTATGGTACATTAAGAGGTCAGGTCAGAGACTCCCTCTGCTACTGGTAACCATGTAACCCAGTACCACCTGCCACATGTGGGGAGTAAACCCAACCAAAAAATCCGACCTGGAGAGGGATGGGCTCCGCCAGGTTTGATTTGCCCAAGATACACCAATGACAAAGACAGCCAGAATCTCCATACCGGATCGGTCGTCGCCCGGGGTTTCCCCAAAGGGCCGCGCCTTCTGTTGCTCATTTAGGACAGATGTCGAAAGTATGCTACTGATGTAAAAAAGCAGCAAAATTCGTGCCAGAAACAACACCATCATTGGCACATGGAATGTAACGGACACTAAAAAGCTGCAGGCAAAGTGGAAGAACTGACACATGAGATGTCCAGATATCAATGGCACATCCTTGGGCTCTGCGAAGTCAGGTGGAAAACATGGGAGAAACAATGACCCAGGAAGACCACAATTATTTCTACAGTGGAAAACAGGATAAACATGAACACGGCGTGGGGTTTCCGTTCACAAAGACACCGTGAACACCGTCATGAGCTGTCAGCCTGTGTCCGGGCAGTTTTTTCACCATCCCCCCTTTGAGAGAAAACCCCTTTAACATAACTAAGTCCCAGGCAAAAAAGGGGGGCCCCCCTTTCCCCCAATAAAAGACTGACAGATAAACCCCCGTAGAAAAATTTTTTATGACCAGCTACAAGAGGTTCTGAATAAAAAACCCCAAAGAAAAAACCCCTCGTTGTGCAAGGTGACTGGAACCCCAAAGGTAGGAGAAGATGCAGGGAAAAGGACTGGGGAGGGCGTTTGGGGGCCCCCATTGTTAACCAATCAAATGAAAGAGGTTTGGGAACTCCTGGATTTTCCCAAGTAACAACCACCTCCAGCTATTTGAAACATTTGGGCCCCCCAAAAGAAACCCAAAAAATGGCTTGGCATGGGCCCAAATGGAGAACACCACCAACCAAATAGATTAAAATCATGGTGAAAAGACGGTTTAGAAAAGCGTTAAAATCGCCCCAGCACGAAAATTTTCCCGGAGCAGACATAAAGGGGGGTGATTTATGATCTTGTGATGATGACCCTTTCCGGGCTACGTCTAAAGAAAATCCAAAAGCGGAACAACATCAGGGGTCAAATTTTTACCCCGGGGAAGTGGGAAAGGAAAACCCCGAGGGTATTAGAAATTTTTCAAGCAAGGGGTAGGGGGAAAGTTTGCAGCATCATGTGTTTGACTCAGCATAGATTTAAAGACGAAAAGTTTCAATTCCCCGGGGGGTGACTGAAAAAAGCAAACGAGTTCTGGCAAAAGCCGACCCGTCAAAAAAAAAAGGGTCCCACCTAAATCCTAAAACTATTTCACAAGGTTTTAGAGAGTTGAAAAAAAAGAAAAAAGAAACAAAAAAAAAAAGAGCCGAACAAAAATAGGGCAGTCAACAAAAGAATCAGGAAAAATCCCTGACGGGGGCAAAAGAGAAATGGATCGGTGAACCCGTTTCCAGACTTGAAGGGGAACATCAAGAAAAAAAAATTGCAAGAAAGCTTTTCGTGGGAAAGACCCGACTAGCACAAAACAGGGGAAAAAGGGTTTTAAAAATCCAAGAAAAAAATGGGAAGTGTTCCACTGACGACCAGGATATTCTGAACCCGATGGACCGAATACTGCTCCGACCCGTATAACTATAGAACCCCAGGAGATCCAGAAATTTCCCTTAAAGTTTCCCCCAAGCAAAGACACAGACATTTCACCTATCCCCCGAGAAGAAGTGGAAACAGCAGTCCGATCGCTGAAAAAAGGGGAAGTCAGCAGGGGCTGACAACATTCCAGCTGAGTTGGTCCAAGTGGAGGGGAAGCCATGATCAGCGCCCCTTACTAAGAATCTGCAACAGATCTGGCAGACAGGGAAAATGGCCAACACCATGGACACAATCACTCATCATCACCCTCCCCAAGAAGGAAATCTACAAAATGCCATAATTACCGCACAATCGCTCATATGTCACCCAAGCAAGGTCATGCTGCAGATAATATTGAATGGGACTGAAGCCACAAGCAGAGACCATCATTGCTGAGGAACAAGCAGGTTTCAGAGCAGGGCGCAGACAACAGAACAGATATTCAACCTCAGAATTTCTATGTGAGCCCGGGACCTTCAACATCAACAAGACCTTTACCACGTATTTATCGGGTTTTTAAAAAGGATTTGACAGGGTGTGGCATGCAGCTTTGTGGGCAACCATGAATTTGTACAGCATCAATGCAACTGATCAGAGTCATCAAACAGCTGTTTCAGCGAGGCCCCCAGTGCAGTGTACTACAACAACAACATTTGGGGAATGGTTTCGAAAAACAGTTGGAGTAAGGCAGGGCTGTCTACTCTCACCCACTCTTTTCAACATTTTTCCTTGAGAGAAAACATGGCTGATGCACTGGAAAAATCATGAAAGGGTCAGTCAGCATTTTGGGGGCAGAACGATCACAAACCCCCGCTTCGCAGATGACATTGATGGAATAGCAGGATCAGAAAAAAAGCTTGCCCGCCTAACAGAACACTTGGATAAGGCCTCCAAAACATACGGCATGGAAATCAGTGCAGAGAAGGGCCAAAACTGATGACTAATAACACCCAAAGGCATTAGCACTGATATTTAGGGTTAATGACCAGAAGTGGAAAACAGTTCAAAGCTTCAGTACCCGGGAGCCATTGTATCAGACCAGGGACCAAGCCAGAAGTAGTATGTAGGACTGCACAGACAATAACAGCTTTGTCAAAACTAAACACCATCTGGAGAGATAAGAATATCTCACTTATCTCCAGATCAGACTAATGCGCTCCCTTGACATATCCATATTTCTGTATGCCTGTGAATAAATGGACCCTGACTGCAGATTTGGAGAGAAGAGTACAGGCAGTGGAGATGAGATGCTTTCGGAGACTCCTTGGCATCTCTACAAGACCACATAAGCAACGAAAGCGTGCATAACAGAATCCAGCAAACCATTGGACCCTATGAGAACCTTCTAACGATCGTGGAAAAAGCGTAAATTTAAAAATGGTATGGGCATGTCACAAGATCCCAAGGAATTACAAAGACAGTTTTGCAAGGCACTGTCCAAGGAGGAAGAAGAAGAGGCAGACCAAGGAAGAGCTGGGAGGATAACATCAGCGAATGGACAGGCCTAGAACTCAACAAAACCCTGAGAAAGGCAGAACAGAGAGAGGAATGGAGGGAACTGGTTGTTGAGTCTTTGAGGGTACCCCCACGGTCGTCAGACTACGGGACAGATAGATAGATAGATAGATGGTACATTAATTTTAAAGGTAACAGTTAAAAGCCCTATACCATGGCTATGGAAACGTTTTGTAACATAGTTGATGTAAAGTAATGAATTAGTTCAACTGAATTAAAGTACATTAATGGAAAAAAAATTAAACAAGTTAAAATTCAGAGAGACAGACAGACCGACAGGGCCAGAGAGTGAGAGAAGCAGAGACAAAGACAGAGAGAGCAGATCTCTTACGTGGGAGGCGTTCATGCAGGCAGAAGTCACAAGACCGTGTGCACTGTTTCAACATCACTTCTGCATTGCTTTCGCACTCGCCCCTCTCAGCTCTCTGTCTGCAGTCATGCAAGCTATCCATGCAGCGTACTGTCACACACGGACACACACACGCACACGCACGCACGCACACACACACACACACACACACACCGATTGTCTGTTTAGGCAGAAGCTTCCTTGTGTG
This sequence comes from Rapana venosa, assembly GCA_028751875.1. Lineage (NCBI taxonomy): Eukaryota > Metazoa > Mollusca > Gastropoda > Neogastropoda > Muricidae > Rapana > Rapana venosa. The sequence continues at coordinate 9,972 of JAQIHA010000310.1, read as the reverse complement.
GCAGAGTTGTAAAACATTGAAGCAAGAGGTAAGCTTTATCTGTATAGAAAAGAGACACATATAATTATAGGCGTCACTTGTACTGCCTATTTCACAGATCACCAATCCAGCACAACTCAGTCCAGGGCCCAGTGCTACATTAACCCTTCTTTTTTTCCCAAGTCCAAGTGTGGGGGTCAGTTCCTGCTATATTTAGCTCCAGCTGGGCTGGGATGGAATGGATAGCAGCCGAGAGAAGCTGACACTGGGAGAACTGGCCGCTGTGATTTGTACCTCATTGTACACTGCAGTTCTCTATACCGCTCTTCAAACAATACCAAACAAGCAAGCAAACAGAAACTGGCTGCCTTATGGCAAACTCCACTGTGAATGAGCAGTTATAAACATATGAGTGGGCTTTTGACCGTGAGGTTGCCACATAGAGGGCCTACGGTATGGCTACGACGAAGACATCGGAATAAACAGCCTTCAGGAAATATGTGGCAGCGCAAACAGAAAATGAAAACATCAAAACAAAGCAAAAAAAGACATCCCCCATCCCAGTAGATGAAAAAGCAAAAACCATTATAGAACTTCTAAAAACAATCTTACTCTGACAATAATGTATAAGAGCGCTGTATGGTCTTATAATCAGTCAAAACAGGTTTGTGTAGATTGCCTCTACCTCTCAGACAATGACAAGCTTTCATTGCGTATGACCAAAGAATTTTTTGGGGAATGTAAGGAACCACTTACCACCCTGATTCCAAGACTTTTCCTTCTAATGTTTAAACTTCACAAAACCCATGTTTGGGGTATGCTTGTATTTTTACACCTAAAACCCCAAGGGGAAACCCTTAAACCCCTACCCACCACGGGGAATGTGTTTAGCACAGGAAAGTTTTGCAAATGCCCAATTAAACAATGCCAAACCTCCCAAAGACAAAATCAATAATAGATTTTGTTTAAATCTTACGCTGTAAATTTTTTGGGTTTCTATACCAATTGTTTACAAAAAATCTGTACTCTCTGCAAAACGAGAAAAATCATTAACAAAAATTTTTAAAGGAAAGAAAAAAATCAAAAAAGCACCTAACACAAACCCCACCGACCAACCACCTCTCTTCCTCTTCCCCCCCCTTTTCTCTTCTTTTTTCTCTTTCTCTTTTTCCTCCTCTTTCTTTCTTTCTTTTTTAAACCCCAAATCGAGGTTTTTTTGTTATATTGTTTTTTTCTCTTACTTTTCGTTATCCTCAAAATGTTGACCCTTTTTGCAGTTCTTGGCGATTGGGCCCCCACAAACAAATGAAGCAGCTCCCCTTAAAAAGGCACGAACACACAGTCGTTTTTCACGCGCGCCCCACCGTCCCCCCGACACACACCACAACCCAACCACACACACACCGTGCATTTTAAAATACCACATCCGCACGACATACACCCGCACACAAACCGGCCCAAAACACAAACCAAAAACACCCCACACATGCAGCCGCGTGGCGATTTTAATTAACAAAGCACAAAAGCTAGTCATAGAAAACAAAAAAAACTGTTAAAAAACTAATGGTGGTAAAACCTTTCAAATGAGAGGAAAAATTTATAAAGGAATTATAAAAAAGGGTATTTTGTTGAATGGCATATCAATACCCCGATTTGACTTACTTATATTTAAAAAATAAAGCATTAAATTTAAGAAAATTTGGAAACTGTTGTTTTTTTAATTAAAAAAAAAAAATTTGTGATTTAAAAGGGCCTGTATTACCCCTTAGAACAAATTTAAAATTATTTAATTTAACCAAAATGCGAAGAAAATATAAAAGGGTTGTTTGTTTTTTTTTGTAATGGTTGCCAAATTAAAAATAAAAAATCCACACTCCCAATACCCACCAAACCACAACAAAAAAAATCCAGCCACCCCAAAAAAACAAAAAAGGCCACATGCTATTTGCCCAACAAAAGGGAAAATGAAAATTTCCAAAAAAAATTGATAAAATTTTTTAAAAAGGTAGAAAAAATGTTTTTAAAACTACATCAACTTGGAAAAATGGTCTGTGCTATAAATATATCTTAAATAGGATGAAAGTGAAAAAACCCTTTGTTCCCCCATTCCTTTTTTAAAAACTTCAAAAAACCATATTCTGTATGCTTTTGGCATTTGATTTTGAAAAGATCTTGGCAATTTAAAGGGACTTTTCTTTTTTTATTGCTTTAAAGGGTTTATTGACTTATTTTTTTTTTATATATCTAAGCTTTGTATTCTCTTTTGGGGGGGGGGGGGTATACTTTATACACCATTTTTTAAAGGAATACCACCCCCCCCCCCCCTTTTTTTTCGTCTCAAATTCATTAAATAAAAAAAACAACACAACATATCTACTCTATTGTAAAATTTTCGGTGGTTTGGGTTCATTTATTATCATTTTATCTTTTAATTATCTATTATTTACCTATAATAAATTTATCTTCTATCAATTAACACTATATTACTATTTTTATATATATAACATCAATTTTTTTCTCTATCCACCCTTCATCTTTTATTTTCTATCTTTTCAATTATTACATATCTATTACTATTATTCTTTCTCCCCCTCTTCTTCTTCTTCCCCTCTTCCCTTTTCCTCGGGGTCCGGGTGTGGAAATGACGGGCAGACGGTGAATGGCTCTCCTTGGGAATGTGAATTTGTGGGTTTCGATATGGTCAATTTTTTTTGGCAATGTGTGTCATGACTTTGTGCCTCAGGTTTGATGAATAAATGAGGGGGTTAATACGACTGTGGTTGGTATTTTAATGTGTTGCAAAAAAATTTTTTTTTTTTTTTTTTTTTTTTTTTCCCCCCAAACAAATTCTACCTCCTCCACCCTTGTGTGTTATGTTGCCGCAAAAACTGCGGGGGTGTGGGGAAAAGCTGTGCTTTTTTTGGGTGGTAGACCGTGTGTGTGGTCATCAAATGCGGGTTTTTTGGGCCCCTGCACAGGGTTGGGTGATTTGAAAACCGGAAAAACACGGGGGTGACAAAACTAGGCGCCTGAAAAAAATCAAAACAAAACTTACCCTTTTTTTGTTAAACCCATTTACCTTTTGGTTTTTTTTTGGCCCCTTCTATTTTTATAAAGTGTGGATAAAATTTGGGGGGAAAAAAAACAAAAACAAAAAAAAAAAAAACTAGGAAATAAAAAGCAAAAAATGCATCCCCCATCACCAAAAACAATTTTTCCCCTTTTTTTGGATGCCTTTTATGCAATGAAAAGCTTACAAAAACCTTTAAATGGAAATAAAAATACTTGGGGAAAATTTTCATTGGGAGCAACCTATCAACTTCTGAGAAATATGATTAAGGAAAGGTTTGTAAAAAGAAAAAAGCTCAAAAAGGAATACCCATTGGGACAAAAAGATCCGGGAAAAAAGTTAGAGTCAGCAAGAAAGATGAAAAGGGTTTAAACCCCTCAGGTTCAGGGATACTAAGGACGGGGGATGAAACTGACAAGTCAAATTAATTTTGCTTTCTAAAGAAATTTTTCTACCAAAAGGGAATTTGGAATTTTCCCAGAGTTTCGATTGAAACACCCCCCAAAATGTCCCCCTTCGGGGTTGGTTTTGCGTTTTGAAAATTATATTCTGTCAGACAAGATTGGGGGAAAACCTGGGGGAAAGCGGATCAGAGTGCTGTGCCCTCACAATCTTAAGGAACAGGTGGAGTTCCACCGGGGCAAGGAAATTGTCGGTACAAAAGCTGTATGTAAAAACAGAAACCCCCAGGTTGGGCCGGGAACCCAAACAACGAAACCCGCCTTTTTCCATTCCTTCATAAAAGGGCAAAATGGAGATCCCAGTGTCCCCAAGGGGAGGGGGTCTATGTCCCCTACAGGACACCACGAAAAAATCACTCTGCACCAGGAGGCATTTTGGATCCCCAACGCGCAAAGGGAGGGAAAAACCACCCCCAATCAGGTTAATATGTGATTTTTGGGAACGGGAAACCAAAATTTCCACCTACCACCCTTAAAACTGGAGCCCCAAACGGATGCCCCCACCACCGGATACAATGGAAAGGGAAGTGTCCCTGTCCCCCCTGGTACATCGACGGAAGGCCCCTTTGGGGGAGGACGATCTACCAACAAAAAGTTTGGGTTACGCCCAAAAACGGGGAACAAACATAAAATAAGAGGACAGTAGTACAATAGGGGGGGTTCGGGGTAAAAAATCAGGGAAACATGACAGGGGGCGCAGGAACCCCCTGGGGGAAGATAACTTTGTGCCCCAAATAGAAAAAAAAATGATACACAAAATTTGGGGGTCCGGGAAAAGGATTTCAAAAAGAAACACACCAACAGTGATTTTTTAACGAAAAAGATCAACAACACTGAAACCCAACGAAGAAAGTCTGCGGGTAATATGACAAGTAAAAAACAAGAGCGTATGCCCCATCGAATATCATTCAAAGCTTTGAGGAAAACGGGGGACTTCACCAAAGAAAACTTGACAAAATCCCCCCAAGCAAATGAAGAAACCAAAAAAACAAATTTTTGAAAACCTGCAGGGGAACTACCCCCAAAAAAGACTTTGAGGCGGGGAAAAGGGAACCTGACAGAGGGTAATTTTACAAAAGTTAGATCAGGGGTTTGTAAAAGGGGAGATCAAAAAAGGTTTCACCTTCTTCCATAACGCCCAAGGGGGATCATTATTTCGCAAAAAGGTAGACAAAACTGCTGCAGGTAAAAGAAGCGTTGTTGATCTTTAAAAAACCCTTTGCAAAGAAGCAGGGGAGGACGCCCCCCAAAACCCTAAGTGCCAACTAAAAAGTGGTGTCCCACCCCAAAACAAGGGGGAAACGCCAGGCCAGTATTTTGTATAATTATCAACACTTGGAAAAAATTTAAATTTACATATGAAAGTATCAATGGAACATTTGAATACAATGTTAATGGATTTTACAAAAGTTAAAAAACAGTATTTTTTAAATTTTTCCCTGGGTTCTTAGATTTCCCTATTTAAAAATGAAAATTTTGGCTTTTATTTTGAATGGCTTATTTGATACTTTTAAATATCATTTCCAAAGCAGAAGCTGCCCCCCCAAGAAAAAACTCTGGTGGAGAAATCAATTTTTTTAAAAAAATTTTTTTGCTGTTTTTTTTCATAACAATGAACAAAAAAAATACGTAGTTTTACAATAAAAAGCTCTTTTACTGACAAAAACAAAATTTGATTTTTCATACATCCCCCAAAATGTTTTGTTTGGAACAAAAAAAATGGGTTAGGAAATTAAGTTAGTAAATTTTGGGCCGTATATAAAAACATGTATTTTTTCATTATTTTAAAAGGGGAATTTTTAATGCAAAACTGAAAGGGAAAATATACTTTAGGGAGAGACATGTTTCGAAAAAAGTAAATTTTCTGTAATCATTATCCAAGGAAATTAAAACCAAACATCAACAACTTTGGGGAACAATAATGAATTTGTAAAATCAGATGAAAATTTTTAAAGGCCCTTATGCACCAAAATTTTAAAATTTTTTACATTTTTTGGCATTCGGGGAAAGTGGGGTGGATATTTATTTTCTGTGGAACATTTTTTCATATTTATCTTTAAAGTGAGAGTTTTGTAAGTCAACCATTTACCTAATAAAAAAGTAACAGAGACAAGCAAAAAGGGGTTATATTAGAAAAAAACAAAATAAAAAAAATTTGTAAAAGTTCATTTGAATAAGCAAAAGAGATATTTTAAAATCTGGGGGAAAAGATATCCAAAATAAATGTTTTTAGCCAAAGGATTTAAAAAAATTAGAAGTCCCCGGTTATTTTACATTGTTTTAAAAAATGCAAACCCCCTTGGGTTTAAAAAAAGTTTTACAAAAGAAAAAACACATGGTTTTAGATGATTAAAAATGAAAAAAGAAAAAGAAGAAAAATTAACCCCTTGATTTTAAAAAGGGAAAAAAATAGAATTATTTTAGTTAACTAGAAAGAGGAAAAGATTGCAAAGCCAAGAAACTCCCTTTAAAAAAGGGAACAAACTAAAATTTTCAAAACGAAAGTCCTTTTAGTTTTGGAAAATTTTGAGATTGGGGTTTGGAAAAAAGAATAAATTACAAACACATTTCCCCAGTGATGGGTTTAACCCTTTAAAACACTTTAGGGGAATAACGGGGTTATTTATGAATGTCATTAATGATTTTTAAAAAAGCCCGGTAAAATAAAAATTCAGAAGAAGAATTAGTCTGTAAAAACAAAAAACAACAAACAAAGGCATTGATAAATTTTTCCAAAATATAAAAAATGGGGGCCAAAAGTAAAAGTATTTTTTGGAAAGTTATTTTTAAAGTTTTTTGACCGGCATATACCTCAAATGGGCTAAAACCATAATTATTCCTCTTTAAGAAAGGGGATCCGAAATTGAAATTTAGAGGGGTTTCTCTTTTATTATAAATTTACAACCAAAAGAAATTTTGTTTTAATGGTTGAAAGAAAAAAACCTAAATTTAGAAAGTAGGATTTTCGTCAAAAAATTTTACATTGATCAGATATTAATTGTAGCCCCTTTCAGAAAATTGACAAAAAAGGAAGAAAGAGTAGTTTCCTTGTAATTTTAAAAAGGGCCCTTTGACCAGTTAACAGCGGTTTTTAAGGATATCAAACACAAGGGGTTTAAAGGGTAATTTTTTCTCCTTTGGGGGTTTATAAGCATTTCAAGTATCGACAATTCTGAATTAACTTTTGTTTTCAAAACCCCCCTGGGGAAGCCCGGATTTGTTCTAAGCCCCACATTGTTTTATTTAAAAACGTTAGAAACGTTAAAGAATAAAAAGGGCATGGGCCAATTTTTCCGTACTTTTATTTTTTATCTTGTTATTTGCTGATGAGTAGCTTAAAGTCAACTACACCCCTTTGGGTTTTCAAAAAATTAAAGTTTGAAAATTTTTTGATAATTGAAATTAAGTGAAAAAAGATAAAAAAAGATTAGGTAATTTTGGGAAAAGGGGGGGATTTGGAAAAAGGAAAAATGGCTTTGAAATGGGTTAAAATTTAACTTATTGCATTTGGATTTTAAATTTTACCAATTTCCAAAAAAGGTACATCACATTTGGTTCTAAAGGTAAAAAAAGCATTACCCCCTTAACAAATTTTTTAAAAGTAAAGAAAGACAGAAAAAATTTTTTTTAAAAAAAAATACCCCAAACCAACCAATCTGTTTTACACTGAAATTTGGGGTTTAAAACTAACTCTAAAAAAGTACATTTAATCGTTGAAACATTTTTTTGGTGTTCCCAAACACCCCAAAAAAAGGGGTATGGGAAATTTGGGGGGTACCCCTTTTATGTAAAAAAGTATGTTCAGCGTAAAATTTTGTTAAATTTTTACTAAGGTTCTGAAAGTTGCCACATAAATTATTTATGTTTTTGAATTAATAAAAAGGAAAAATGCTGGGTCCTTTAAAAAGGGGAAAATTCTGATAACGGGGTTTTAACGTTTTTTAAAAAGGGGAGGGCAAAAAAAGTTCTAGTTCCTTTTTTTCAAAACTTTAGATTGGTTTTCCCGATGGACGGCACCAACCGAATGCGTAATTGAATTAAGCTTTAAATTTTTTTTGAAAGGGAAATATTAGTAAAAAGGTCATATGCTTCGCGTGCTTACTCAATCGATTAAAGGCTACCCCCAAAAAATAATCACATCGCAAGTATTCAAATGAAAAATAAACATGTGTTTGTAAAGACCCAAAAGGAAAGAAGAACCTTTTTTTTTTTAATTTTCATGAAAATTTTAACAAAGTTTATAAAATCAAAGACTTCCTTTTTCCGGGACTCAAAAACTCCCAAAATTTTACTTAAATAATTTATCGATTATTTTTATGCAACCAACAGAAAAAGTAAAATAACTTTATAGAAAAAGGTCCAAAGTGAAAACCTTTTAAAACATTTTTCATTTTTACAACGGGAATTGGGATTTTTTGTTAAATTTAAAAAATGGGGAGAATTTCTTTATTAATTTAAAACTTCATTTTTTAAATTATTGTAATTGTTATAACACTCATGTCATATGCCCACTCCACACACCCGTCATTCCTTTGTATTGTGGCCTAAGGCCCGATGTACAGTAAAAGTGAAGTCTGAAGTCTGAAGTCTCTCTCTCTCTCTCTCTCTCCCTTCTCTCTCTCTCTCTTTTCTCTCTCTCTCTCTCTCCCCTCTCTCTCTCTCTCTCTCTCTCTATATATATATATATATATATATATATATATATAATATTCATCTATCCATCTACTCATCCATCCATCCATCGATCCATCTATCTATTTATCTATTCATCCATCTATCTATATATCTATTCATCTATCTATCTATTCATCTATCTATCTATCTATCTATCTATCTATCCATCTATTTATCTTTCTATCTATCTATCTATCTTCTATCTATCTATCTTTCAATCTCTCTATCTATCTGTCTATCTATCCATCTATCTATCTGTCTATCTATCCATCTATCTATCTACCTATCTATCTATCTATCTACCTATCTATCTATCTATCTATCTATCTATCTACCTATCTATCTATCTATCTATCTACCTATCTATCTATCTATCTATCTATCTACCTATCTATCTATCTACCTATCTATCTCTCTCTCTATCTAACTGCTGATGACGTACACTGGGGCACACTGCCGTCCACTTTACAGACGCCACAAGATTGCCGGCAGCTGTGCAGCATGGTGAATCCCTCCTTCTCGCACAGTTCTCTTGCAGCCAGTTGGGGACACGTCTGGACATAATCTTCACAGACCTCTGAAGCACGCACGCACACGCACGCACGCACGCGCGCACACAAACACACACACACACACACGCACACACACACACACCTTTTAGATAAACACAAGGACAAATAACGAAAACTATGAGCTTCTACCTCAGGCACACACTGTGTGGGTTTCAATGAGAGGAATGGGTCAGAATTACCAACGACCCTCATCTTCCCAGGTAATGCGCAGCTTGTTTTCTATGAATATACTCTTGTACCAAGAAAAACCGTTAATTTGCATGAGAGGTGTTCAGTGAAGTATTGGTGTAGGTTGTTATTAGTTGTGCCTAATATTTACTCTAGAATGTTGCCTGAAGTCTGTAAGGTTTATGTGAATGTATTTTCTTTTCTTTTTGTTTGTTTGGGTGGGTTTTTTTTTGGTTTAATTACTGAGCTCTTAGTTTCTGCTGTCATAAAATCCTTGCTTTCTTTTTCACTTCGGCAGGAATGATACTTATCAACAAACTATGTCTGTTTTATTCCAGACAGTAAAGCAAAAGATAGTTATAAATTCCTGTATCCCTCCGTTGTGTCTCTTTGCCGTCTTGTTTGTTGTTGTTGTTGGTGGTGGTGGGGGTAGTGGTGGTGGTGGTGGTGGTGGTGGTGGTGGTGGTGGTGGTGGTGGGTTGGTGGTGTTTGCTGCTGTCTGTTGTCTGTTTTCTAATCACTATTATCTAACTGAACATATGTGACTAAAATCTACAAAACATAAATACATACCAGGCATTTTAAGTATAGGAATGTTCAATATCTTTCTAATTTATATGGGTCACAGTATCGTCAAAATTTTTAAATATATATATATATTTTTTTTTTTTTCATAGTTCAAAGGTCAAAATATTGATTTTCGTTTTTAAAATCTAACTTACCCTGTGGAGCGTCAGACTGGCAGTAGCACTGGCAAAGTTCGTTGACAAAACAGGGTTCTGCACAAGGAGGGGGGTTGCTGCATCGGTCTGTTGGAAAGAACACAGGCACAGTAAGCATTCAATGCAATTCAATTACCTTATTATTTCACAACCAGAGAACATATAAAATAAAGCATAATGAATATATAATAAAATACGCAGCATTCACACACACACAACACACACACACACAACACACACATAATACTATATATATATATAATATATATATATATATATATTTTACGACTCACTCCCCAAAAAAATTTTTTATATAAATGATGTTA